>JAOTQP010001546.1:103608927-103622530 GCA_026413545.1 Cichladusa arquata
TACATTCAACCAGGTTTGGGTTTTCAAACTGTGGGCTATACAATTAACTGGGGACAACGATGAGCAACATCACACGAGGGGGTAACGTTACAGACAACCTCTATAATTTAACTTAATTGTAACAGTTTGTTCTTAACTTCATTTATTTACTACATTTCCTATCTGAAGAGTCAAATGCATTGCCTCTAATTGTACTCTCTCTACTAAAGGATGCAGTTTGCCTCTACCCATTCAGTTGTTCCTTGGCAGTTGAACAGAAAATAGGCATCCATGTCAGCTCTGGTTTTTTTCAGGGATTGCATTCAATACAGTGAATTACACCAGCCAGGAGGTTTGTTTCATCTTGGAATGTAAAATTTCTTCAGGAAACAAATGGATGGCTGCTTATACAGAAAATGGCTAGTGTAGAAGTGGCTGGGTTTCACTTTGGATGATGAATAGGGAATTTTCTTTGTTCAGATGAGCTACATGTGGGATGTCAGTCAAAAACCTTTGTGAGTAGCACTGAGTGTATAGAGGAGTAGTCAACATTATGTTTCTAATGGAAACTCTTAATTTTAATATGCCTCTGAAATACTTTTCCTTCTAATAATTCTCCCTGGAAGCTCACTGGGCTGCTCTACCTGTCTCCCAATGAGAAGTGTTCTGCTTCCTTTCTTTTGATTTTGTATGCTGCAACACAGATTTTCACTGGACACATCTGGCCCATTTCACAGACAATTTCTTTATTTTCCTGTCACAGCCTACTCAGACCCCAGATCCTTCTGCACAGCTTTGCCCATGCAGTACTCTGCACTTACAGCTTTCTTCAAGGACCTAAGATACTACAGGTCCTTTAAGCATTGCTGAAAACCTACACTGGCTTCTTCATCAATCCTCAAACTATGCAGCTTTAACAAACTATGAGCCATAACTGCAAATACTGATATTTCAGCCTCCTAAGCACAGTAAACCTGTCTTTGGTTACAATTCTCTAAGGCATCCAGAACACTTCTTCAGATGATCTTTCTCGCTCTGTAAAGTTAAAATAGAATTCATTCCATTACCTATAGTTTCTGACAAGGTAGAAATGTAGGCTAGCTATCTGGGATTCCCTTTGTATTTAACATATCTCTAGGCAATATAATCAGTGGGGGTATTAATTTAATCCTAAACCAAGTGCCTACATGTGGACCTTTGCTAAGACTCCATCGACTTTAAAGTAAACCTGTGGAGACCAGCTAAGATATACATGTTTCCTTTGTAGATAGCTGAAGTCAGGTCAGGTGCATATCAGCCTTACTTTTCCTCTTCTCTTGGTTCTGCAGTTTGACACTTTCCTTTATAGTATTTTCTTTCAAGTGTTTTCTTCTCTTTTTGGTATTTTTTTTTTCCTTTGGCCCTAGATATCTGCAGAACCTTAGGAGACAGCTGATCTTCCGAATGCTTTGCTGAGTTTTGTGCCCCAAGATGTTCCATATTGTTCTCCAGTGAATACTTTTCTATTAAATACCCAGTATAAAGCAAAAATAGCAAGTTGGCCCATGCTAACACTACAGTCAATTCCCGCAATACAGAATAAAAGGTTGTTAATATCTAGTAAAAAAAAAGGAACATAATTGCACTTCAGACCTCTTCTTTTGAACTGCTCTGAAATTCACAAAGCTAAGATGTCATTGGGGTAAGGGTTATTTAATGCACCCAGACACACACAGCAGTTCTCTCCATGTCTATATTATGGTCTTCTTATAGTACCCATCCCTGCAGCCCCTCTCTCTTCCATTTTTCTCATCAGAATAATATTTTGGTGCTTTGAAATCTTATTTTAGAACAAAAGAAAACTTATTTCTTGCTTCTAATGCATAAAACTAATTCTCACATATTCACTTCTTCTATAAGAATAACAGATATAAAGAAGTATCTTTTATACATTTATACTAAAGTTTTAATCATTTAATACAGAAAATTACTGTTTGAGGATTTTTATGCATCAAATATTTCTCATTCTTCTTGAGTATTGTCCATGTTTAATGCTGACCAAGCATAAGAAGTTTCTTTAGTGGTTCATTACTTGCATCCAGCATCCAGATAAGGTATGTTTTATTGCCTGCCATGGCTTGGTTTAGGAAGAAAGAAAATTGAAGCTTCCAAACCCTGTACCAGATATCTTTCTCTTAATTGCTATCAATTCTTGGTGGAATTGCAAGGATCAGACACAACCTTCTCTTTTTTCAGATCCTTCACTCACCTCTTATCTCCAAATGTGTGGGAAAAATTCAGTGTAATGTGAAAGAAAAACAAGTTATAATACAAAAAATGAATGAAAATATTACAAGAATTTTCCATAATGTAATTATTTCTGCTATATTATTATATTACATATTTTACTTGATACATATAATTACAGTGCTGTGCTCAGTTTCATTATTTGTATAATGGCAAAGACAATATTACACATTGATATCTACAATCCAGCATTATTTGTTTAGATGCAGTGAACAGGAGGCATAAAAGATATTTAGGTCACTGAGAACAATGTCCAGTTTCAATTCTTGGGTTGTGATTTTTACTATTTTGTGTATCATGTGGTAGTCAACAACTGTGAAGGTCATGACACACATAATTTCATTTTAAAGACTGGATTGTCAAAAAAACAAAACAAAACAAAACAAAACAAGGTTCATTTTGACTTGTATTCTAGTGTAAATTTCCATAAGGAAGGGTTCTGTGAATTATTTGGTTTGTCAGTTTTGCTGGTTGTGCACTTTTTAGTTACAGTGTCTCTTCCCTAAAACACAAATTTTTCAATATTTTGATTTTATCACTTACTATCATGACTTTCCATTAAAACCTTTAATTTTCCTCCACATAAGCCTGTGTCTTTAACTTCCTTTGAAGTTCTATTTGAAGATATTTAAGGAAAACTGGAAGTACTCACTTATGCCCATGTTTTTTCCTAGAACCACTGCTGCCTGTGGTATCTCTTAGATCAACCCTACACGAGGTGTAGGTCTTAGTCTTGAGCTTTTCTCTCTCACATCTTCCTCCAGTCATAGCTGCTAGGATAGGAACCTGTTGGCTTTTTTATCCACCAGCATCCTCACTGCTTCTACTGTTCTTGAATTTTTAACCCAGTGTACATGTCCAGAAAGAGGGGATGACCAGATTCTAGGATTTCAAAGTATCACTGAACCATGGAAATAATCTTCAAAATAGCAAGTAGAAAGTTTGACTTCTTAATGGAAATCTCCAGTTGTTCTGATATGCCTGCCAAGTCTTGAACAGAATGCAAAATCCTTTTACATTATTGCAATATATTGCATATGATATCAATAGTGGGAATAATTTTCCTTCCTCTGTTGCTGTCAGATGTTTTGTGAGCAATCAGTGCCTGGTACACTTGGCTTCTGCAGCTTGCAGAATCAACAGTTCTAGTTTTCTGGCTTGCTTTGCTGTTTGAGAGCAAATGTATATTCCCAAAGAATCTTCATTTTATTATTTTTAAGTACTGTGTCTAGGCTTTATCTGTTCTTTAACCTCTAGCACATAGTGCACACGGGTTTTTTTGAGGAACTTACTTCAGTGCATAGTTTAAACCAGCTGTGAGCAACTTCTGACAAAGCACAGTGTCAGGACACACGACACATTTTTGCTTTTGTCTTTTGTGCCACCAGCTCATAGCAGCAGCCTGATTTTGTAAAGCTGAACTGAGGCTTTTGTCTGACTGCTTAAATGAGCTGCTCAGCTATTTAAATGAATCTTCATGAGCTCTCTTAAGGATTTTCAGACATTTTCCACAAGGAAAATGCCTTCTAGCAGTTCAAATGCTCTTGATATCCTATTGGTTTTCCTTTGTGCCTCTTCTCAAAATTTTTGCTTTATCCACTAACTTACTACTGGTGTAATTCTTTTTTAGGACATTCAGAAGTGCCAGAATGCCATATAAACATAATATCTTCAATATCCTTCAATCCTTTCCCTCTTTTTCAAATATTTCTCCTCCTTGTTTTTGATGTTATTCCCTTCAGAAATTGCTTTCAATTGACTTAGCTTTTCTCTTTTCTCTAAAAATCTTGCCTCAAGCCTTCTACTCCTATCATTCAGTGCAGACATAGAAAGAGACAGGCAATGGCAAGGCACAGACTTCAATCACTTATAAATAAAGGAGGAAATATTAACGGCTATAAGTCCATGATTTCATGAGTTTATGTATGTACTACAGCTTAATTAACTTCTGCTACCACTGCTTCCAATTTAACACAATGAAACACATATCACAGAGTTGCAAAGAGTCAGAGAACAGTTCAGCCTGGAAGATGCCTCTGGAGATCATCTAGTTCAAACCTCCAGCTCAAAGCAGGGTCAGCCACAGTTCAGGGCATCATCCAGATTGATTCTGAATATCTCTAAAGATGGACACTGAGCAATGTCCCTGGGCAGGTTCTTCCAGGTCTGACCCTCCTTGAAACATATTTTTCCCCTTATTTTAAATAGAATTTATTTATATATCCTCTGCCCTTTCCATCCATTGATATGAAAGATGCTCCAATATAATAATTGCTTTCAGGATCTTCAAGGACCTCAGATTCCTAAAAGAAAATCTTAACAGTGAGGACTGAAGGAAATAAATCATCGACAAACTTGCCCTTCTCTATGTCACGTCACTGGTTTTCCTGTGCAATTCTGTAAAGGACCATATTTTCCCTAGTCTCCACTTTCCTACCAGTATTCCTTTCAGGAAGGTGACTGAACGAGCCTTCCTTTGCTCTCCTGAAGCCAAGGGTTGTGATCCTGTATTTTGCATTTATCCCTCTGCTCGGGATCCTGAACTCCACCATCTCATATAGCCAAGGTTGCTCACACCTTCCTTTCTTCTGTCAGGTCCAGCAGAGCATCTGCTGCCACTGGCTCATTGGTTCCTTGTGTAAAAAGTAATCAGCAGTGGTCTTCAGAAAACTCCTGGATCCATGTGTCCTGCTCTGCTGTCCCTGCAGTAGCTCTTAAAGAGGCTAAAATCTGGAAGACTAGGTTCTGTTAATGTGAGGTCCTTATTATCTAGAGAAGGTATTTTTATTTTTTTTTCCTGGCTGAGTGATCAGAACAGACATTCACATTGTCAATACTGGTTTGCTGTCCAATGCTAATGCTTAAATTTTCAGTTGCCTCGTCATTCATCCCAATGTACAGATCCATGCATACCCACTGCTCTCTCACATAAAGGGTATTTACCCTTCTTCATCTTTCTGGACTGTATACATCCAAGACAATGCTCTGATTTTGTCAGCTCTCCCACTCTGGGATCCCAAAGAGATCATATTCCAGCAACAGCATGCACATCTTTCAATAGTAGCATAATTTTTTTTTAATTAATAGGTAATATTCTTTTTCAATATTGCTATAATATGATGTAGATTCAAATTCGTAAAGATTTTTCATTTTTCCTATTTTTTTTGGTACTTGTCTCCTCCGGAATAGAAACTGGTTCTCTCATCCTCCAGCTGCCTACTCACATATAACAGTCTGTGCTTATTCACTCAATTTACCAGGATTCTATAGACTATTCATTAGGGTCTGTCCAAAAGAACCAACACAATAACAAAGCAGATTGATCCTGTATGGTATCATTTTGTCTTTCACTGCTTCACTAAGTTTCTTAGTGACTTGATAGAAAATGACCCATATTATATTTTATGAATAATAAAATATGCCAGTTTTCCATAACATTCAATAATATTGCTTCATTGTTATTACAGTTTTTCATATTATTATGACCATTTCTGCAATGCTATCAGCTTGGATTGTTTCACCTGATCTTTGGTAGCTAAACAAAATGCCTAAATTACTACTTTAGCTGTCTGAGCTAGTTTACCTGATATTATTACTTTATTGTAGCATACTGAAATATTAAATTCTGGTAAGAGGGCAATGCTGATATGAGGTGCTCTGAATTTTCTCTAGGGAAACCTATATCTCTCCACTAAAGAAAAATATGCAGATAGCCTAGAGGTCTCTACAAAAGCAGAGAGAATGGCATGAATCTGGGACATGGTGTCCAGGAGACCTTGTTAGTCTGACAAAGAAGAGCAGTGTGATAAACCCATTGTCTTTGTACATACACTGCACTTGTCAGGTCTGAAATGTCTCAAAATTGAAAATTAAAATTTGTCTGCATTTCACTGGTGTATTTTCCTCCAATTTCATCACAGTGAGGTTCTATAAACCAGGAAAATTATTATGGATTTTCTTTGCTGGAATCACATCCTTTAAATCATCACAGGAGGAAGTCACATAAAGATTTGAAAGCTTCTTCTCCAAATTTGTCTGAGTGCCTCCTTGAAAGAGCCATAACTCTGATACTTGCAATACTGGTTCTATTTCAGATATTTCAGTTGGCAGCTTAGTGTTGCTTTTATTCCCTAAGAAGACATAGCCAGGTATTAATCCCAAAGTTTCTTCTTTCAGTATTCAAAGTTAAATATCCATCACAGAAAAGTCTGAAAATTTAACCCAAATTCTTCTGAGTGTCAGAATCACATACCAGAACCATGGTGCTATAAATTGAGTGGGAAATAAGGAATGTATCTCTTGGAGTGCAGTGTATTTGATTTTAAGAGGACTGGAAAAGAAATGTTGATTTTAACTGAAACAGACATCATAATTTACTGACATGCATTCTTTTGAAAATGCTGGCTCTGGACAGGTATAGAGGTTGACTGCCTATTGAATTTGGCCTTAGGATACCCATCTTAGGCAGGGAATTTGCAATGAAACCAGACATCAAGTTTGCATTCAATAAACAGGACAGGCAAGACAGGTCACACTTTGGTTCTGGACAACATAATTGCATCCCACAGGACAGCAAAAATTCTGGCTATTTCCCTCTCCCCGTGAGGAATCTAGAGGCTATGCTCCTCTTATTAGCTGTTTTTAGGCTTCCTCCAGTACATTGCCAGGATCTTCTATTGTCTCATCATGTACATTCATGGCAATAGCAAGAGATGGGTAACAGCAGAACACGGACTCTGGTTATCTGTAAACAGGGAAAAGATATTCCATCAGAAGCATTATAAAGTCTGCTCAATGCCCAGGACAACAATGCTTTCTTTCTCTTTTCTCACTCTACTCTTTTTTTTTTTTTTTTTTTTTTTTTCTTTAATAGAGTGTGTCACTGCTTTATTTTCCTCTTTATCTGCAAACACCTGTTTCTTCAACATTCGTATGAATCATAATCTTCCCATATCAAGTCTCAGGCATAGTTTGAGCTGCACTGAAGACAACCTCTGTAGTTCCTTCTGCAGAGTGCCATGAGTTCCACAGGGCTGACAACAAATGTATTTCTCAGTCATAAACTAAAACTAATCAAGTCTAAACAAAAAGGATCTTTGTTTTGTCCTTTGGTGGCTATTTTTCAGCTAGATCTGTTCCCCAAACTAGATTACATTACAAGCAGCTTTACCAGAAGAGAAAAATACAATGACAGAGAGAGGAAAGAGAAAACTGTCCTGGTTTCAGTCTGAATAAATTTTGACCCAAATAACCATCAAATTACAGTTTCTTGTTACTGCAAGTTTCTTTGCCTGCTTGTGGTCTCTTCTGCAACAAGGTTGAGAAGGTGAGATATATATCTCACCTTCCTAGATGAGGTATATACTCTGTGGTTCTCCATTCTATTGTTTTGTCTTTAGTATTTTCTTCTTTAAACTTTTTTTTTTTTTTTTCCATAAGGAAAGTATAACTTGCATTCAAGTACACATAACTTGCATGCAGGTACACATGAAAAATATAGAATAATAATAGTAGAATCATAGACTCATTGAGGTTGGAAAAAACCTCTGAGGTCATTGAGTCCAGCCTTGAACCAAACACCACCATGTCAATGAGACCAATTAGCACCAAGTGCCACATTCAGTAATTACGTGAAATTACTTCCAGGGACAGTAACTCCAGCACCTCCCTGGGCACCCCATTCTAGTGCCTGACCACACTTTCAATGAAGAAATTCTTCCTAATGCCCAACCAGAACCTCCTCTGGCTCAGCTTGAGCTTTCCTCTTGTCCTGTTGGATGAATTTGTTTGGATGGGACCTTGAAGATCATGTAGTTGCAATCCACCTGCCCCAGGCAAAAACAGCTTCCATTAGATCAGGTTGCTCAAAGCCCCATCCAGCCTGGCCTTGAACACTTCAAGGGATGGGACACACCCTAAATATATAGGTATGCATATGCATGATGGAAGAAACTACATTGCTTTCTGGCACAATTGTTTTTATTCTTTGCCGTTATCTTTAAAGTAGAGATTTTCTGGTTGGCCACCACAGAGATGGTCACTCATAAGCCCACAGTCCAGGTGAGCAAAGATTTGTTATCAAACTCACTAAAGGTAGGCACCTCCTTTGGCTGGGTAAATGAGTGGGTGCAGAAAGCAGTGAAACAGCAGGTAAGGGGTAGCTGGAGAAGAATGAAGGAGGAAGAACTACCCAAAGGGAAAACTCTGGGTGACACCTCAGAAATAATTTTCTTAGCTATCATTTCTTCAACTCAGTAAAGCTCACATCAGCTCAATCTATCTCACAAAGAAAATACAAATGCTGGCGACACACAAAGCTACTTCATCTATGTCAAATGCTGGGGTAAACACAGGTGTAAGTGCTATATATGGCCATAATATCCAAGTGATTTTAGTTTGAGTAACTGAAAGAAAATATAGTAAAGTTTTGACAAGCTTTGTTCACTTCTGTGTCCCATAAAAATTAGTCTTTGATACAGCTCTCACTAGATTAAAAGGTTGATTTCAACTCCTATGGCTAGCACATACTAATTAATGTTCTGAAGCCCTGTAGTACTGTACTAAAAAAAGTAAAAGCTGTACTTTTGCTATAAACTCTATTGCCAATGCCAGTTGCTGTAAATCCAGTAAATGTCAGTTAATGTGTTAAAATTTACATAGACCTCATAATAATCATAATCTGCATTAGCTATAAAATTCTGGCTAGAATCATGTATCACAAGTATCAGTTCATTTTAATGGTATTATGATTTATAAGCATTTTCACAGGTGATATTTAATAGATATTAGAAAAAATTATGAACCCCTTTCGAATGCTACAAATCTAACAGTGAGAAAAGTAGATGCCACAATGTATGTTTCAAGAGATTTACAAAAGTTGCTGAGCCTTAAAAGATAAGGATTTGTGAAGAACCGAAAACTAAGATATCCTTTGCTTCAAGTTGTCATAAAATTTTCACTCCCTTTTAGCCCTCTGGTGACATTTTTGCATGATTTTGGGTTGTAACCCACTGAATGAGAAACTGACATAGACCTTAAGCTGTACATGTAGTTAGAAGTTTTCAAGACCTTCAACAGTTATTTTATTTTACTAAAAAATGGAGAGTTTACATTGATTTCTTCTCCTAATTGATCTGTCTTTTGTGCTAGAGTAACAGTGAAGAGTGCTATTAAAAACCTTAGGATTGTGTAGACAAAGGAAAGTCAGAAGAAGCTGCCATGTAATTCACAACAGTTTATGAACTACGTGTACTGTACTCTGTATTTTCCCAGCCACTGCTGTGATAGCTAATGTCTCCCAATAGTACAAGTGACACTTACTGATGGCATAGTTTTATGTTAACTGTATTCCATTAGCAGATTTCTCTGCAAATCCCTAGGATGCATTGATTGATAACACAACCCCACATGGAATTTCAGTACAAACCCATCACATTTCTGCATATCACACCAACTGAATATCTCAGAAAGATTTTCAGTAAAATTGCAAAAAATATTGGTCAGTCCAGTCTTGTTCTAAATATCCACTTCAAAAAAGATCTAAGAACTTTTTGTGCCTAAGCAATGTTTTAGGATAAATTGTAGATCAAATTAATATGTGGTATAATTACAGAGGCATATGAGATACCCATCTACCTAGTAGTAAGTAAGGCAACAGTTATTTACCAGACTGTAGCCTTACTACTAGGAAACTGTTTCCTCACATATGTGGCCCATTTATTAATTAGCAAAATCATAACTATTTTAATTTCAGAAAGTGATGCTAACCACATTTATATACAGATCTAGCACAGCTGTGAAATTTGTATCACAGGGCACTGCAATAAACCAGGGCTTTTTCTATTCTTACTTTCCATGTTTCAGACAACACCTGCATTTAGCATCAACCTCTGCTTTTTGTTAACCAATCAATATTTTGAGCTCAGTTACTGAGTCACGTTATATTTAATTAATATAATAAAGATAAAATCATAGCTCCAGTGAAGTCAGTGTTAGTCCTTCCCTTTATTCAAGTTAAGAACAATTTCATGCAATAAGCAGCTGAATGTGACTATTATATAAGGACAATTACTTGTTTAGGAAATAAAAAATTAAAACACACTGTTTATTTAACATGGGGTAGCACTATCTAGCTTTAACACATCCAGTTTGTTAATAGTATCAAAGGATTTGAAATATTTCCTTTCATAGAATGAAACGTATGGTTCTGCTTTCTCCAATTGACTAAATGGCATCTAAACGTAACAGGATACAAAAAATGAGCAGACAACTTAGACACTGACAAATATTTTTGTTTCATTCACTGCAACTATGTAAATAACTACTCACTTTCTCTATATGTGATTTTTGGGATATGCAGTAATACAAAAATCTTGAGACAATATTTCTTTGCTATCATTGGTGTTACACATTTTAGCTGCCCCATGCCTAGCACTTTTTTACCAGCCACAAAGGATACCTGTAGATTAAAAAAGCAGAAGACAATCAAATTATTCTGAAAATTTTTGAAGTGCATAACTGGATTGTTGCCCTGTTATCTTTACATTCTGTCATAAGGGAACTTGGAGTGACAAAGTGCAAACATCCATGAATTCTTGACTACAACATCTGCAGCAAACTGAATACACATACACCTTTGCATAATATATGCATTAATCCAAGCTGCAGAGAAAGTCAAACCTTCAACTAATCATCACCCCAGACTTCTAACTAAACAGCTATAAGGCAAATCTCTTCTAAATGTAATTCTGTCAATTACAGTGCAGCTGCACCAGGGATAAATATGGCCTATTGTCACCGTGATTGATGATTTGGCTACACTGGGTCAGAACTGGGTCGTAACAAGAATGTTGTTTTTGATAAATCCTCCTCACTGACTTTCTCCTGTGACATCCACTTAAAAAACAAACAAATCCGAAAAAACACACTTTTTAACATGATTTGTTTCATAAGGAGGAGGAGGTAGTCAAGGAAAAAATAAAGTCAGTAATGTTGTTTTTTGCCTAAGGGGACCATTCACCCGTTATAACAATAGGGGGAGTTGTTGATTTCAGCATGTACTTTCCACTTTCCCGTTTGCATTAATGAGAGCTTTATGCAACGTCCCAGGAGTATCAATGGGAGAATAGATCATTAGGAGCCTGATAACTCTATTTGTTACTGTGTATGAACTTCCTTGAGCACCTGACTTTAAACCTGACTTTAAACCAAAGGTACCTGCAACTTCTTGTGCTGAAAAAAAATAGCAGTTCAGTATCTAGTATTATTCATACCAAAGTAAGTATTTTCTCCTGCAGGAAATCTCAGAAAAATAATATTCAGTGGTCCTGTATTTCACCACTATGATCACCTGAAATAGATGGGTAGTTCTGGCTCCCAGCACTCTGTTACCACCAAATTCATTGCCAGTTTTAGATTATGTTGCTATTACAGCTGGCCATAGATAATACCATACACTGATAGTCTTTTTCAGAGTAATTGTATTTTTTTTGCACAGTACTTTTTTTCTTGCAGGAAACCATATTGATTATCACTGAGAAAATTTCTATTCTGTAATTATCAGATGATTGCTTCTTTTGTCAACCTTTCTACTTTTTTGCCTCATACCAGTTTCAAACTAACCACACCATAGCTACCTCGGTGATCCTGCTTGCCCTTTTACTGCTGAGCTGCCAATTTTGCATATCCAGTCCGATGGAATTTCTTCAAGGATCCTGAAAGAACAAAAAAAAAAAAAAAAAAAAAAAAAAAAAAGAAAGTAACATAAATGCACTGCAGAGCTCTTTATTGGGGTGCTCTGAATTTTACAGTGCTGAGATATCTGTTATTATTCTCTCCCTGTCTGTTCTCTGGTCTGATTGGCTCCAGCTCTTAGAATATATATGCTTAGAGCGAAACTGTCTGCTCCATGTTTATATATGCCCTTCCCAATATCATACTTCCAGGTTTCTCAGGGCTTGTACTCTTTTGTCCTTCATCTTCGGGTACAAAACCTGAAAAGTGGGATGCTGAGGTTGCTGCTCCCTGTGGCTTTTCATTCAAACTGAGGAATTTGCTGCCCACAAGGGAATTCTTCCAAAATTCTCCATAAAAATGAGACAAGATAGCACAACTGCTTAAGTACGAGTTTTTGTTAGTTTCAGGTTCTGTTTGAAAGATAGTAAAGGGAACTTCAACAGCTTAACAGGGGAAGATGGGGAACAAACACCCTTTGATAAAGGGAAGCTGCTGAGCAACAAGGACGAAAGAGTGAGATAGCTAAGCAAAAATTCTCACTAGGCATAATTGCAGACATAAACTGCTCTTAAATTCTCTTTGTCAAAAACAAGAGTGCATTTTCTCTCTTCACTGTCTACCAATAATCACCTAAATTAAATTTTATAGGATTTATCATCCTTTGATCTGCACTTCCCATGGGGATTCACGGCTGTAAAGATGTGTTTATTTCTGCCTGAGGCAGATAAAATCTTTGGATTTGGGATGAGAAGCAGGGTCAGAAGATAAACAAGTTCCCAGGACTGGTAATGACATAGAAATGAAGAATGCTGACACCAGCAGCAAATCAGAAAAGAGACATTCATTTGGGAATGAGACATTAAATTTGCAAAGTGAGTCTCTGTTGATGAAAATCTCGGTGCATATAAAATAATTCATAGCACTTTGTCTAATTAATAATAACCTCAAACAATCAAGACACATGAATTTTCAGATACTGCTTTATAAAGATACACCCATATAGCAATCTGCTAAATAAAATATTTTAGAAATACTCCCATCTTAAAAAGACCAGGATAAACTAAGGCAACTCTCTTTCTCACATCTGTGGGTCAGGACTGTCAGATGTCCATTCTGTTCCAGCTTCTTGGCATTGTAAATCTGAATAGCTTCACACACTATTTCTGTACATTGTTTCTTTGTCAAATGCTCAAATCCTTTCATATTCATTATCAGGAACCTTTCTAGCCATGCAGGACAGTATGGAGATGCCAGGCTGAGTTAGTTTTAAGAATCTGAAGCAATTCAAACCCATTACAGCACCATGCCAGCACAAGCAAAGTCTCTTCAGATCTGAGCTAGTTTCACCCTAGAGCTCTGCACTGCAGTTCTGCATCAGCTCTGGGGTCCCAGCACAGGAAAGACATGGACCTCTTGGAGTGAGTCCAGAGGAGGACACTGAGTTGTTTGGAAAGATGGAACACCTCTCCTATGAGGAAAAGCTGGGAGAATTTGGATTGTTCAGCCTGGAAACAAGAAGGGTTTGAGGTGACCTAATTGTAGGCTTACAGAACCTGAAGGGAGCCAAAAGGAAAGATGGAGAGGGAATATTTACAAGGGCCTG
>JAOTQP010001546.1:103635351-103654477 GCA_026413545.1 Cichladusa arquata
CATTTATTTTGATGATACCAGAAATGTTCAGAGCAATCTATTTGCGATGTCATATTCTATTTTAGATACAGAACTATAAAATTTTTTTTAAATATATTTGCCACAAAATCAAATACAAAAATTTTGAGAGAAAATAGTCTTTAGTTAAACCTATGTACCAAGTTTACCAGTCAGCAAGAAACAGTAATATTTGAGCCTGTAGATATTTCAGCACATGTTTAAAACTATTCTAGGACCAAGTCAGCTGAAAAACTAAAACTCCTTGCTATACTGGTGAACTTTAGGCCCTTAAAAATTTCCTATTCAAAAGAGTGAAATGTGTATGAAAAATGCCTGAGGTCTTGTTATTATATGCAACTTTAAATTGTTGTACATGTACTTTTTCCTTACACAGGATCTACCCAAAACATAAACCATCTTTACCTGCTTCAGTTTGCATCTCCAGCTTTGTGACAGCTCATGATCTGAGAAGGGTCAAATACACATCTGGTGTAAACTAATAGATCATTGACTTCAACTGAAAATGGCGATTTATGCCAAATCCAAGTTTGTCCCACGGCCTCTTCATGCAATTTTTTTTAGGATATGTTGTTACTCAGTGTAAATATTAGTTGCTATCCAAATAGTTTCTTTAAAATAGAATGTATGATATCACAGAGGCTGAGCTTCCCACCTCTGGAACTATGATAAGACTGCGGGAAAGAAGTACAAATTTCTTGTACACAAGATTTCCAAAGATTTGCTGGTCACTAGCACAAACTGTAGAAAATTACTCTTTACCCTGAATCCTAGAGAGTTGTCCATGTTTGTGATTTACTCTAAAACTACATGTATAGCCATAATTTAATCTCCTTAGTTCACAGAATAAGAGCATCATGCATTGCACTATTTGAAATTCTGCAACTGGTTTTAATAGAAGAATAACTTTCAGGAAATATATAGTTTTAAAAAATCCTTTCATTATTTCTTCTTAAGTATGGAGATGGAGGGTTGGGAAGTGGAAAGGAGGAGTGCAGGCTGTAGGGAGATGGTTACAAAGTATTGCTGAAATACTGGGCAAAACAGTCGACACTAATCATAGTCCTGTGTTAACCAGCTGGCAATTAGATCATATTCCCAGCCTTGATTTTGGATTTCTGCAAATCTTGGTATTTAATTTGTCAGTAGACTACAGATAAAAGAAAGCAGGAACTAATGGGCACTTTATTTTTTTAATTTTAAAATCCTAATATGACCATAGTTCAGTTTGATATTTAGGCACAAATGTTTGAAGCCAAAAGCATTGCATGCAGCTTTCAACTTAACATGCTGTGTTTACCTGCAAATATCCATTTGTTTGCCCACACATCATCTCAACTAGAAATCAGGAATTCCCAGCTCCCATTTATGAAGATTCAAAGTCACCCCTTGCATTTCCTATTGTGGAGAAATTTATACATTTCAGACTCCTGTAATCAGACACATAATATTCAAATGCATCTACCTTTGAAGCCAACAAACAGATGCCAAATTAAACCAACTCCAGTTATGGATCTTCATTGTTTCTGTTTTTCTGGCGCTTTGAGTCATTTAATTTAACATTTATTATGCCTATTACTGGTTCTTTATTTGTAGCTGTATCTGTAAGTGTTAGAAACTGTAGACATACAGGCTAAAAGGTCTCTTTCTTTTGCCTTACTCCCCCATCATCCTACAACCCATACATTATCTCCCTCAATGACCTCTGTTGAAATAATTTTAATAGTGTTCTAAGAGGGATTTTTCCTCGAAATTATAAGAAGAAATAGAAACGTGTGGATAAAGAAATTTATTTTATGTAAACATAAAAATGCAAAAAATATAAGAAAACTCTTCTATTAAGGCAGGTTGAGAGTGTTTGAGCTGTTGACCTGGAGTAGAGATCCAGGGAGATCTCAAAGCACCTCCCAGTACCTAAAGGGGCTACAAGAGGGGCAGAAAGGCCCTTTTACAAGGGCCTGTAGTGACAAGACAATGGAGAATGTATTTAATGTGAAAGGCAGCAGGTTTAGATGAGATATAAGGAAGAAAATATTGACTTTGGTGGTGGTGAGGCACTGGCACAAACTGAGCAGAAGCTCAAGTTCAAGGCCAGGGTGAGCAATATGGTCTGGTAGAAGGTGTCCCTGTCTATGGCAGAGGGGTTGAACAAGATAATCTTTAAGGTCTCTTCCAACCCAAACCATCCTGTGATTCTGTGAAGTTCCTTTCTGAATGTCAGAAAAAGTTTTGCAGTCTGTACTTTTCTCAGTGTTAGCCTTTAATTCTAGAAAAAGAGTGCTACAGTGCTTTATCATCATTCACTAATCAGCTGTGACATGTAATTTGTATTCATATTCATGAGTCCTTTCCAATATTCTAGGTCAGCTTCACCTCAGAAGCACAGAGACAAGAGCATCTGATTCAGGGACCATCGCTGAAAGCCACTGTGTGTAACCTTGTGCCCTTTCTTTATTATATGTTATTGTTGTCTTTTTCATCCCACCTAACAGACTGTCCACTAAAAGTTCAACAATATCATCCATCACTTCAAAGCACTCTTACACATGACTTGTCTTAGCCTGGCAGAAAGGGGTGAGAGATGATCTGAGACAAGTGTAATGGCTGACTACCTCCGTGTAGTCATTTTTAAACTCTCCAAAAACAGCGTACAGAAGATGACCTCTCTTCCTGACCTAAATTGATCTCTGTAGCTAAATGGGGTCAAGCCTGGCCAGCCCTGGGGATGTAGAAATGCTTCTTACAGCAAAGTCAAAGCTTTGCATCTGCAGGCAACCCAAATGGCCTGGAGGCAATTCTTGATGAGATGCTTTGTTCTGAAGAATGGCCTCATCCCAGAGGAGTCACTCTGGGCTAGGATGTACCTATTGGATGTAGCCAAACTGCTTGGAAAGGAACAGAAAGGTACCAGCCCTGGCTGTCCTAAAAATTCCTTCAGCAGTTTAACCAAATTTTGTTTTATTTCAAGGGAGGATCGCATGAGAATGACTGGATGATGCAAAGACAATTCATCCTGCCAGGTCAGAGAAGCTGATGCTGGAGCTGAAGCTGGGAAGGAGATCTGTTTTCAGTTCTAGATTTCTTGTTCAGGAAAAAAGTAAGTTGCCAGGATGGTGACTTGATAGTGAGAGCCAGAAAAAATAACAATCAGAATCTGTGATAAAAAGAACATTTAGAGTTTTTTTAAATTTAGAAATCAGGGAAAAGCATTGTTTTCTGGGACTGTCCTGGCCCAGCTGAAATGTCTTGTCACTGTGCCCTAGTTCCCTGTTTAGCAGGGCAGCAGACCCTACTGGAGATGAGTAATCCATTCTGAAAAACTTTTTGCCTTGCTACACTCCAAAGCTAATATTTTTAGCAGTATTACACCTTTCAGGTGGCTCACATGATGCCAGGAAATGCTCCTCTGTGTGCCTCTGTGGCTGTGTGGAAGCTGGCTGACATCCAGCCCTGCACCCCCAGTGATGTTGAATGAATCCTGTCTGCTGTGGGCTGCTGTGACACACACAGAAGAGTCAGAGGGCTGGTGAGAGTTGGGAAAATGACATAAAACATGTTAGAATGACAAGCGGAGCCAGAATGATTAACAAAAACCTCCATGAGAAAACAATTATTCTCTATTAAAGGAGAATTATAATAAACATCTGCTTGGTATTTTCTCAGTCTTTCTCAGTCTTACAAATGAATGATCAGTCTTTGGAAAATGTGCTACATTGCTATTTTGAACTGCACAAATTTTCTGTGTGCAGGCAGCCTGGGAGAAGCTGTGCCTGTTACTGCACACGTCTACACACACACACATGTGTGTCAATCCTTAGTGATGACATTCCATGGTACTCCAACCATTTCACCTGTTTTCCCTGTGCTTGAACTACGTTTCTGGAGTGGAATGATTTTTTCTTTCTCTTCCATATATTCAGTGCACATAATGGAAAGATTTAAGGTATTTTCTGCAAGTTATTTCTTATAAATCCCCTTATGTTTTCCTCATATAATTGTAAGAGAAATTTGCTATTGAAATCTAGTTTAATACATAAATCCTGAGTATGTAATTGCAATTAGTACAGCCTCTAAACCACACAGCATGTTCCATGTGATTTTATTTATCCCTCCAAGAGAAAGACATATCATTTTTTTTGTTTACAGCTGAGATAAGTGAGTGTGAGAAAGCAGATTATTCGCCCAAGGTCAGAAAGGAGCTTTAGGTCCAGCAGGAAACTGGGTCCAAGACACCCATCTTCCAAGTGACAACCTAACCAATGGACCATATGGCTCTTCTGACTGCCTGAAACAGTACACCCCAATGAATTGTTCAGGAAAAAAAACAAAACCCTACTTTCACATATTCAGAATTCCCATCAAACTTGTAGAAAGATTTTCTAATGTTTTTCAATGATGTCTATAAATCAAGATGTCATCTAGACAAATGATGACACATGCAACCACCAAATGGTGAGAAACTGTCATTCATTAATGCCATATAGACAGACGGTGCATTTGTCTGTACAGAAGAATGAGATTAAGAGTCATATATTCCTACAGCTCATTGTAATGACACCTTGTCCTGCAGTTCTTTCTTTCTTTTTTTTTTTGCAATTTCATTTTTAAGTTCTACCCCCATCTAATAATGCTTTCAGTGCTACTGTAGCTTGTAACCATTTAAAGCCAAAGGTATGAAAAATGTTAAAACATTTAGATATAGCTAATGAGATCTGGTATGAAGCAGTGATTATTTCTGCCTTATTTCAAGGAGGCAACACTTCCACGATAAGGATGGTTTCCAGCTGTCACAGTGGCTTCCCCAGCTGTATTATCCTGAACCACAGGTTTGAATCACAGCATAAACCACATATAAAAATCTATTTTTATCAGTTTCACAAAGCTTTTTGTGCTGGAATATTCAATACTATATTAAAAGCAGACATCTGCAGAGACTTCATAAGCTAAAAGCTTTTCTTTTTTAGGTAAAGTCCTAATTTCAACCTCACATCAGTGACACATTTTTTTACATCTGGCTCACAAACACTAAGGCAGATGAATGAGCTATCAGTATATTATTTAGTGCAGTGGGTTCCAACAGCCACAGAAACTGTTCTAAGCATCAGGATGTTGTTAGTCTCACTGGCCCATTGTCAGATTGCCTAGCAGAAAGCCAAAGATGCACTTAAACACCTCCTGTGGCATGTTAATTCAAAGGGGGAATTGAATGACTGAAGACATGTGTGCTCTGAATTTGTTTGAAACTGAAGAGAACTAATCACAATGTTTGGGTGAAGCAGCCATGGCAAGCACTCTGTCTGACTTAGAAATCATGAATCCTTCTTCTCATTAGCTGAATATGGAGCCAGAGACTGTCAGCTCATAAAGCACCATCTGAATCACTCATTTCCCCTGCAGTAGGTGGCCTGAATACAGCTGCCTGCTTCCCTATCAGTAAAAATACTAATGCTGCAGGATAAATAAGACTATGAAATCTACAGACAGCATGAGAGGTGAGTTATTGCTAACTGTGAGGCAGCACCATCTCTCCAATAACAGAATTATTAAGATAAGAATCCAGCCTCAAGGAGACGCTCTCCTATTCATAAACAAAATATCTCTTCCATTTATTTTTGACAATAACACTGCATGTTTGTGCAAGACTGTTTCCTCCCAAGACATTTACTTAGTGCTCCCTTACATGCTACCACTACAAGCTGATTCCTGTTGCTGCTTGTGGCTGACCATGATACTTCTGTTGGATTTGGTGACATAGAAGTGGTAGAGCAAGGAAAAGAGGCAACAATTATGCTTTCGTTTTTTTGGTTTTTTTTTTGTTTTTTTTTTAAATCTCAGCAATTTCTTCCTGTTTTGTGATGCGTCTGGACCAATATACACTGTCTTGGGTCTTCTCAAGATGAAAGTTTAAGAAAAAAATTGGAGCCAGATCTTGGGAAACATGAGTCAATCTTTCCAGCTAGAAATGTCCCCACCTTCTTCATTATGAACTGACCATCTTACTTCAATGATTTCCTGGTCTCCCATGGCACCTTCACCTTGTTGTGACTATTGGCTCTGTTCTAGCAGAAGCAGCATAAAAACCTTGTTAACAGAGAAGAGATTCAAGTTGCAAAATACTAAAGCTGCAAAAGTAGGATGACTGTTTTAAAACACTCCTTGAAACACTTTATGGCTTTCTTTAAAATATAAGAGACTTGATTTGCGTACTGAAAAAAAAAAATCAGCAGGAGCTCCACTGGTCTCAATAAATCTGTATTACTGCAATCAAAATGTTAGAGCCACGTGTCTGCTTCCCACACACTAGATCATGTGTGAGTTCCAATCTATCTGCTTTATAAATTATGAATGGAATGGGAATACTTTTTTTTATTAACATATATTTTACCACAAGTGCTGATTAGAGGGACACATTTTCTATAATTCCTTTCCTTTTTTAAATTGCAGTGCAAACAGCTTCTCAGAATCATTGCCCCAGGTTCAGAAAGTGATGATTAAAGAGGTGCTCTAACTTCCCCCTTGGGTTCATTGGGAACTGAAATTGGCAAGACACGTGAAGATGATAGTGAAATAAGCCAGAAGACTAATGGTTCAGGAAGGGAAATTACAAATTAGTGACCGTTTTCAGTTTTTTGGTTCTTTTTTGTTGTTGTTTTCTGGTGGGTTTTTGGTGGGTGGAAGTTCTTAAAAAAAAAGTTTGAAATTTTTTGTTTGTTAGTTTTACACAAAGATAAACACTGAGATGTCTTTGCTGAGGATTATTTCAAGGGAATCCTTTTCTAAATGTTCAAGTAATGCAATATTTCAGAGATACAAATGCAAGAACAAATATATACAGTATTAATAAAACAGGATTAAAAATATAAATAGTATATAAAATATAAAGAAAATGTAAGACTATATATGCTGACTGTGAAAAGAACCATGAACAGAGGAAGATGAATTAAAATAGTGATCAAGGACTAGAAACATAAAAGTTATAACAATTATTAGGCTGAGAGTGTGTTGACCCAGCTCAGGGGACTCAATCTACTATAGTCTGAAGGGTTGCTATTATCATAGCCATGAAAGCCTAAAGCAATTGCATTGTCAAAGCTGGTTGGTCTGATATGCCTCAAACTATCTAAATTATGTTTCAAAATGTTTTTGTATTAATATAAGATTTAAAGAAAAATCTTTATGAAAGATACGCTTGTCAAATGTTAACTGAAACCATACAACTAGTTAAAAATATATGTCTAATCAGAGGTGTAGTAGCTGTCGAAAAAAAATTGAATAGCAGACTGAATTGATTTAACAAATATTCATTAGTTATGAGAAAATGCATTACTCAGTTCTAACAGTCCACATTTTGGGTCTGGGTATATGGTAGCCACAGAAGCAAAAAAGAAAACCAACAAAACTACTGAAATATTAAGGTTTATCAGGAATATGACTTATTTTTTTCTGAATTGTCAGTTTTATGATGAACATATCCTTGAGTTTTCTTCATTTTCCAAGACAGTTTCCTTCCATCTTTCCCACAAACATTTTCTTTTTTCTTTCTGAAAAAGGGCTTGTTTCAAAGATCTGAGTCTGTTAAGGATGTTCCTGAGGTGATTCATACTCCCCTTTCTGACTCTCACTTCAATACTTCAGTCTTACTTGTCATCCCAACTTACAGATATTTACACCACTTGAAAGCATTCAGTTCCAAAAATAAAACAAAATACCTTCCATTTAAGTATCTGAATATCCTGAATTTAGGTTCATGGTAAACACACATGAGCAATTCAGTTATCCCAGTGTGAGCTTCCCTGCACCATGTACAGCAGGCACTTTTAGTTTTGTGTTGGCAGAAAAGGCCAGGAGTGAAAACCCTGCAGCTACAAATTCATTGCTTCCAGTAGGCCAAGGAAGTAAGTTAATGACCACTGAGATGTGTTGGACAATATTGAAATCAGATTTCTCTGGTTGCAATATAGTGCACTATTTAATTTCTATTCAAATTACATTATTTAATTTATAAAAGCTAGGTGGGAATGTTACTGCACTCAAAGAGCAGGGAAAAGAGGAGGAACAAGCAGAATTATATTTTCTCACAATCTTCCTTTCTCTTTCACCAACAGCTGACCAGCAATGTTCACCCCATGAAGCCCTGGAAGGAAGTTCATGATGCTGATGAAATCCATGGCAATTTATTATCAGTTAGAGAATAACTCAAGATGTATAGGGAATAAATATGTAATTAACTTCTGGCTTTGAATTGCCATATTTCTACTTTTTGTGTTACTGCATAGAAATATGTGTGAATTCTCCATTAAACTAATGGAGTAAAAATAGCAGTTGCAAGAAGCTCTGGGCTGATGGATAAACAGACTGTCTGCATACAATGCAGAGTAAATCTAATATTCCTGGTTACAAAAATCCTATAAACACATATTTAAGTCCACCCAACATTTCTTGGAAGCATCAGGCAGAGGGATTCAATTAATTAAAAGCAAATGCAGATGTCTGCACCTGAACTAGTCACCCTAGACTCCCTCTGAATTCAATAGAGAGAAATGAGAGTTTCTAGTGTGCAATTCATCTCATCCTAAAGTACATGTCTAAAATAGATCAAATGAATTGCACATAAAAGTGCCTATCCTCTTCAATGGCTATAAAGGAGTACCTAGAAACTAGCCCTGCTGTAGATGTCTACATCAGAGGCATCTAGAGTGTGATTGATTTTATCTTACTCCGGACATTTAAAGTTTATGTCCCTACACTCCCATTACAAGCAATAGAGATTAATCCAGCCAAACAAATGAAAGTGTCTGTTTTAGGAGGAGAAGATAGCCCTCCCCTAAACTTTGGTGAAATGATTAGCAACCCTGTGCTGAGCAGAGCTGGTGCTAGACAGAGGTATCTTCCCTTCCTCATCCTGCCCTGGCAGCAGCTCATCGTGAGCAAAGCAGAACAGCTCAGTCTGCTGCAGACTGCTCCTGGGAGAATTATTCAGTCAGATCCTGAAACAATCCATCAGCTGATCTCAACAGCCTCTACTGCAGCACATTGGCTCTTATCACTGGATTTATTTTTCCTTACAGCCCTCAGGCTGGAATAGCAAAGCTTCATGCAAGTTAGCAGACACAGCATCAGTACAAGATGTGGACTTGAAACACGAATTGTCCATCTCTGGCAAGAGACCCAATATAACACAAAATAAGTACTGACAAAATTCTTCCAAGTAGATTCAACTCTGCAGTGAGACCTTTAACAGGAGCAACAGGCAAAGTCCCCACATGAAATTCATTTTTTCTTCTAAAATTGTGTTGCAAATGCATAATCTAGTGTCATATTAATGCATGAACCAAGAAATTGATTCTTTGGAAAAGTCAGTCACTTAATTTCAAAGTTTGAGATACTAGAAAATAATCAGTTCTTAAATAAGTGCAGTGGATGTCAGCAAAACATATTTGCTTCCTTTTGACAGCATTTTATCTCCACTTCAATAGCTGATTTAACTTCAATCTGCTGTTATAAAATGTTTCAGCACTTTTTTGGTTTAAGGTATTGGAGTGTCAGTGCCTTGCAATTTATACAAATTTTTCTGTAACAATTAAAATTCCAAGCAATTATAAAGTTTAACATTTTCTGAAGTTCCTTTAAAAAATGCAAGAGAAATGCATGACTACATGTGGTAGAGGCATATATGATAAGATTAATAACGGTAAAGAAGAAACTGTTAGTCATAGAATTGGCAATAGTAGACCTTCTATTTTTATTGGTAAATGTTTGATATGTTTTATATATCAAAACATTTCTAATCAAAGTTACTGTTCCACATATTTTTTGGGGAAAGCTGAAGAAAGAAAAAATTTGATTAATTCATCTTCTTAATGTATATGTTATTAGATGACAATAAATTTGTTGCTAGAAAAAAAAAAAGAGAAATAATATTTCTATTTTTTTAAATTGATTTACCATATTCATCCATGTCAATCTATAGACTGACAATCAATGTTAACTTGTGTGGTGGATTGACCCTGGTTGGATGTCAGGTACCCATCAAAGATACTCTATCTCCTTCCATAAAAAAGACAGAGAGAAAATAGCAGGAAAATCTTGTGACTGAGATAAAGGCAGGGAGAGATCATTCACCAGTGACCACCATGAGGAAAACAGACTCATATTAGAGAAGCCAGCTTAATGTACAGCCATTCAAACCAGAGTAGGATAATGAAGAAGTCAAAACAAATCTTAGAAATACCTTCTGCCTCCCTTCTTCCTGGGCTCAATTTTACTCCTGAATTTCTCTCTCCTCCACCCATCAAGGATGAGGGGTGGGGAATGGGGGCTGTGCTTGATTCATCACACCTTGTCTTTGCTGCTCCTTCCTCCTCATGGGGAGAACTCCTGCCAGTCTTCTGCTTCAGCATAGGTCATGACCTGTCCCTAGGTCAGGTGCCCAATTTTTCTGATAGTTACAGATGAACATGTCCCAGTTTAGTAAATATCACCTATCCTGAAACTGACTGCAAAACAAGGGGGAAAAAAATTATTCTGAGCTCTTTCCTTACCTTTTTCTTTTTCTCCTGGATGGAAAAACTGTTGACGGAAGAACTCAAGGAAGAAAGACGTATTTTTCTGTGTGAAGCTCCTGTTTGTCCTTCTTTCTTTGTTCTTTAAAGTAAAAAATTTGGATGAAAAACAGCATCAATCTAGGTTATTTATAACTGTCTTAAATTTTCGTATTTGAAACCAAAGTATGAAAACACTTCTGTCAACATTTCTTGAAAAAGTTGAGAGCTGCGTAAGATGTCCAAATTTTACCTTGATTTCATCTTGTAGTTCAGTGATACATGAAACTCTTTCATTATTTTCATGTTAACGCTCATGTGATACAACAATATTGTGCCTATATAGAAGTGCCAGGAGTCATTTACCATTATTTGATTTGCAGAAGTCTTAAAGCACAATTTTGAAATTCACAGTGGGTAACAAGTTGTGCTGGGTTTGTGTGCCAAGGTTTTGGCTGCAGGGGTGGCGTTGGTGAGAAGCTGCTGGAATCTTCCCCCTGTCAGACAGAACCAATGCCAGCCAGGTCTAAGGGAAACCCATCACTGGCCAAAGCCAAGGCCATGAATAGACAAGGGAAATTACTCAGAAGATGATTGTAAAAGTCTGAAAAGCAGCTTAGTTGGACATAAACTTAGGAAAGAAAATCACACCATAAAACATTTACTTGCAACTAATTTGTACTTTCTCACAAAAATTCAGTATAATTAGATGAGCCAGTTTATATACAAAATTAAAATTTTCCTCCATTTCTTGACAGTGGAATGCATTAAAAACCATCAGAGTCAAAAGAGCAATACATGCTTTGAGCATTTGAAGATAGATATACTACTTTTGTACTGTCTTTGCCTTTTAACTAAAATTTGATCTTTGAGACAACTCCAACAGGGGGTCACAGCATGATTAAAACAATTTGACATTCTGTAGAAATTTTTTTTACATATTGCACAGTTAGTGTCTTCATGGAGAAGTAAATGGAACAGGAGTAGTATTGATAAGATACAGCTGATCTCTGCCCAGCTGTATTCACAAGATGTAAAATAACATTTCTCTATTAATATGGCAAAAACCCACAAGAGGCATCTCAAATCCAAAAATCTAGATCACAATGAAAGAGATGGATCACTATCAGAAGAATACATAAACAGGAAACTTTCTTGCTCATCTAAGAGAATGGTATATGTAGAAAAACCTTAAGAGATCAGCCCATTTTTACTTTAAGGAGTACATATATTAATAAGTTTCATCTTTCTGTAGAACTTCTGAATTGTATGAAAGCAATTATTAAAAAAAAACCACCAAGAGTTAAAGAAATGATGAAGATTAAAATGTAAGTTACATATACTTTCTTCTTGTTTTGCTAAATTAAATTAGGAATGAGAAAGCACTTCAAATATTTTTTAAATAATATAGAGATGAATGAACCATGATTTTTCTCTTTGTTAACATGTTTTTAAGTTCTATGTGAGATCTCTTACAGTCAACTTTTCCAAGTGGATAAAAATAAACGAAATTTGAAGATTTATAAGATTAACCCAAATACTCTCTACAGACAACATGCCTTCCTACTCCGCACTTTGCATGAAGATGTACAAATAAAGGAATGATGCATCTCCTTAAGGATGAAGCCTTCTTATTTGAATCTTATAACACAGTAATTTTATTTACATTTGTACATTGATGTGTACATTCTACTACTTGCAATACTATTATTCAAAAAGAGTTCTACATTTGAGGAGACAAATTTAAAGTTTTATTCCTTTTATTCCTTAACCTCAAAGAGAGTAAAGACATATTCCCCCTTTAACATTAAGGAGCATTGATTACTGTGTTGGTATGGTAAATCTTTTCTATCTTTAACAGAAACCTTTGATGAGGAAGGCATTGATCACAGAGTCAACCCACAAAACCCACAAATGACCAGCTGAAATTACTGACCAAAATCTTCTCGCCTGCGCTGGCTACAGGACCTTTATCAGAGGCCACTCTACCATATTTTATTCAATATGAGTTTCACATATATGCTTTAATGTGAGTGCAAAAATGTAATGACACTTAACAAGGTGTTGAGGCATGCAGAGAGCTTTGGGTGCAGCTGCAGTGGGTGCTGCAGGTTGAGCTCTGGGTGGCAGAGCCCAGAGCAAGAGGCTGGGCACTGCCAACCCTTGGCACAACAAAGGGCACAGGAGAAGTGGTGGCCAGGAGACTGGACAATCAAAGACACAGCAGAAGCCAAGGACTCAGGAGAAAGCAGCATGATCTTCCATGTTGCTAGGCTGTGAATAAATGACTTTATGGAATGAGACAACTGAGACTCTGCTATGGAAAACCTAGGGTCAAGCTGGCAAGAAGAGACGGTCTGACTACATGAGAGTGGGGTGTGTAGGGAATCAAACAGTGCACTCATTGGCTCACTGGAGCTCCTCACTGCAAGAGGGCTTTGGTCCCAGCAGCTGAAGTCTCTGGCTGTGGCAGTGTGACTGCCAGAGTAGCTGCTGAATGTTCAGATGGGAAGTTCCTTACCAAAGGCAGTGTGACCATGTGCTATAAAACATACATTTCCATTCTCTCTCCTTATAGGAGTGAATCAGGGAAGAGATTCCAGTGTTGTGACCTGGGTGGAAGGTGACAGCAACTGAGGGGCTGTTGCAGGAGAAGACCTTTACATGTCATCTCATAACAGAGCTGCCCTTGAGACATGCAGCCTTAAAGACCTTCTAGGAATGACCACATAGCCAAAACATTTCATAGAATCACAGAATCTCCTCAGAAGGGACCTACAAGTATTGTCTAGTCCATCTCTTGACCCTGCACAGGGCAGTCCCAGTAACCACACCATGTGCCTGAGAACCTTGTCTAAATATTTCTTGAGTTCTGTCAGGCTTGATGCCATGACCATTTCCCTGGGGAAGTGCTGGGTTGGGCTGTTCCTGTGCCCAACCACCCTCTGGGTTAAAAGCTCTGCTCTGAGCAGTGTCAGTGGCATGGCAGGCACAGCCCTTGAGGAGTGAGAAGACATATCCTGAAACTTCCCTGAAGCAAATACAAGAGCAGAAGCTCAAGGGCACAGACTAAGCTCAAGGACAGCTCAACCACCAGTACTCTTTATACCCCAGTGGATGATGGCAAGACAATACCTGTCTGTCCATGTGACATTGCAAAGGACAACTCCTCTCTTAAAAAAACTAGCAGTGCTGTCTTGATAAGGTGTCTTTTTGGTCAAGAGGAGAAGGCGGTCAAAACTGAAAACTGTACACATATTTTTATGCTTTAATTTCTCTGAGAGAAAAAATAAATTTTTTGTGTAGCTGTGCCTCAAAAGAAGACCTTTAATCTGCAAAATGTTTCTGTGGTTTTCAAAGCCTTTCTTATGGTTTTCGTAATTTTTACATACTAATTTTGCAGTATTAAATTAATTTTGTCATACAATGGAAAGATGAAATGAGAATTGATTTTGTCGTGCAGAAAGGAAAGAGTCATTGAAAACTCTTATATTCTAAATGTTATTCTCCTTTCAGTAGTAAGAACTATACAAAGCATATTTCTTTAGTAATTTAATAAAACTCTTGCCATTTTGACCTAGACCTTAAAATAATAATGATTAATTATTATTAATAATGATGATATTAATATTATTATCTTCAGGTTACAGAGAAAAAGGCAAATATGTTTAGCATTCAGAAGCTAGTCCCAATTTTGTAAGCTTTTATTTCATAGGAGCTACATTTTCTGCTTAACTGCAGAGTGGGACAAGTCATATGCTACTAAGAACAAAACCTAAATATACATAGAGTTTCATTACCCATCCTCAGCTATCAAATTCTAGTCCCTGAGGAATACTGAAGTAGTAGCAAGCATTGAGACTTTTTTTTGACTGACTTTCATTATGAAAACACATACCTGAGAATGGTCTATAGGCAAGCAACTGATCTCAAATGCCTTAAAATCAAATCTCTGGTTCTTTATCCCTGGAACTGAGCAACTGATTTTTTTTTTTTTTTTCTCTGCTCTGAATCCTGACTTGATTTTTCTCTGACTACTCAATGCAGTTCTAGTAATTTCTACTAGAGAATTTCCCCAGACACACTAATGGCGTATTGCAAACACTGATAATCCCAGAATTAGTTCTAGTTAAGCTTTGTTGGGAATGAGTATTTTAATGTATCCCACCTTTAGTTCCTTATAATCTTCCTTATTCTGATGTTGACTGGAAAACAAATTTTTGTTGAAACCATTAGTCTTTCCTTGAAAGCAGTCAAAATCAAATGAAGATAAAATGTATGTATGGACATACAATATTTTCCATCTCAATCTGCAGTACACTATCTTAATTATTCTACATTTGAATCATACTTAGTGATGTTGAATGCTTAGAGATGAAGACCATTTTTTCATAATTTGCATATAATGTTTTAAAACATGTATTGATCATAAAGCGGGTCATCATTGTGGTTATTTATGTGGATTATCATAATACTCAGTAGTGCTGCTCTGAACCATCTGTTTAATAAGGTATTTCCACCAAAACTTAAAAAAAAGATGCAGAAAAAGGGAGTGCACACACAAACCATGACGCAGTAAAGGGGAATACATTGGCAATTTAAGCATTCCCTGTGGGTTTGGTACTCATCATGGAGAAGGGGAGCTTTAAGAAAGTTGCAGGGAAAACAGTGCTGTGTATCTGAAGATGTCTTACTTTTAATTCTTTATTTCCCTGCAGTGTCCTGACACTTGGTAAAAATAATCTTCTAGTACTTTTAAGAAGCGTATATCACTCATCATTATATATATTTTAAAGATGCATAAATTAAAGGAATTTGTTGAATTTCTATGTACAGACTGGTTTTAAATCCCTTTCTTTCAGTTTCATATTTTGGAATGCTCTTGGAGATATTCACAGGAATGATAAGACTATGAAAAGCAAAAAAGGAGACCGAGTTATATTTTCTGACTGTTATTTGACATTAAATCAAATATTGATATGCTCCAATGAAAATGGTTTTTTATCTTTTCCTCAAGTTTCATTTCTATAAAATATATAATTAAGGACATTACTCTGCCACCAGCTGAATGTTGTAAAAATTTCAAAACTAGACTCTCAGCAGTTTTTATGTTTCTACTACTTGATTGGTCACAATGTAAATACTTGGTCTTCTACAATCTGGGTCAATTCACACCAAGATGAAGATACTTGCACCGTTGTCATTTATCAGTTGAGAAAGAAATGCATCACATAAAATGTAGTTTTTTCTAGAGGAAAACAGGTGTAAATCAGTTAAAATGTTTGTCTGGAAACTGGTAGTTTATCACCTAGGTGATGCTCCCTTTATATTTTTACTTTGTAGTGTGAAATATAAAACAATTTCATATGACAGGATGACAAAATACCATTTTTTTCCCCTGCTGAAATCTTTAACCTTGCAGAGATTATGATTCAGATGTATTTTACATTTGAGATGAACATCAAGAAATCCCAAATCCCAGCAGCAAGACATTAAATAGCTGCGTGCATTTGGCAGTGGCAGTTTGCCACTAAGTCACACACTGTGGAGGATTCTCCCTGTGCAAAGGAAAAAGCAGCAAAACAGTTTGGAGATGTGGAACAGCTTGCACCCTGCGAAGGGGCACTTATCACACAAACAGTGTGATTTTCCAGCCCAATCTGTTAATTGTGCTCATGCAACTTTCCAGGAGGCTCCGCCGACATGCTGCTTAGATGTACAAAAGTGCTGCTGATCTCAACAACAGTGTCTGTGCTATCCCCACGCTCTCCAAGGGAAGACTGGATCAGATGCACAAACTGGGACAAATAGATACAGTTCTGCTGACTTGAGAGTGCTTTGGAGCTGAGGATCTGAGCTAGGCTGTAAAATACATCTATTTCTTTGCAAACTTTTTTTTTGTTGTTGTTGTTTCTCATTTTATGCTAAGAGGTTCTTCCCCAGAATGTGCTGTGTTTGGTCTTTTTTTTTAAGTATGCTGTTCAATTCCAGCACCATTTTCAAAATCAGTAATAACTACAGAATAATCTATTTTATACTTTCAGAACAGAAAACCAGTTAATGATTTCCAGTTATTCTCCACTGTCTGGCATATCTTTGGCAATCAGCGAGCAGATTGAGACAGAGAGTATGAATCCAAATTCCACCTTGTCATTGGGTGTGGACTTTGATAAATCTGCTCTGTTTCAAGTCTCTGAATGGTAGTTTTCCTGCTAAAATTTAAGGGCTGGCTTTAGACCAGCTACATTTCATTACCTGTCAGTATATTCTAAATTATTTTTCTCTGCAAGTAAAAAGTATATCTGACTAGAATTGATTATTTCCTTTGGCCAACAGGCGTATCCAGCTGGGTCTATACATTGGCTTTTATGACAATGATAGCACATTAGCATTGTGGCCTTCAACTTACATTTTGCTCTCACAATTCCCTTAATTAAAATTAATGGTACCTGCAAGAAAGATAAAGAACATCAGAATAATTTTGGAAGGAAGAAACATGCATTAATTCATCTCTTCATGGAGGACATTATCTGGCAAACTAGCATCTGTCTCTCCATGAGCCAATATTTATTCAATTTTATGTTCTGATTAATTTAACAGTATTTAGAGCTCAGTGATTTTTAATTTGATGTTTTAAGACTGAGAAGTTTGATTTGCAAAACAGAACCATAAGGTTCAGTCCAGATTTTGTCTTAAAACTTAGTAAAATTGGTACAAGGATTCCATGAAGCAGTTTCTCAGAAATACAAGCTAACAGATTTATCTGTAACTGATTTAGGTAATGGGAGGACAAGTCAGCATTCTGTCATTAGTTGTGGTCAGGGTTGCATGACTCAGATCAACAGAGTACATTAGCAATGCTATTTAAGATATATACTTCAGAGATTGCATTTTTTAAAACCTCAAATCAGCTCACAAGGTGAGATTTATTCCACTCCCACTCAGAGAGGTAAAAATTAGTGTCCAGTATAAATGTGCATCAAAAAAATTCATGCAATAAAGGGAAATTAACTTCAGAAATCCAGTTTAGAATACAAGGATTCGTGTCCCAAAGTCACCTATTTTCTTTCACTGGCTAGTGAGGGAGCCAGGCAAAGTAGCTCACATGTGCAAGACTTGAATCAGGCAAAAGTTAGGTGATGTGAATCCAGCTTGTGAGTTCCTGTAATGGTAGTATTTATACAGCTAAAAAAGAAAATAATAAAAAATCAAGAATGAAACCTTGCAGAAAGTTTGTCAATTTGCCTGGAAAGATGGGACAGTGGAAGCAATTATCAGAGGACTGGACATAAATACCAAGGGGAATTAAATGAAAGTAGCAGATCCTGTCACTTTCCCTTTTCATTCTACAATCACTCTGAGAGTTATGTGTATTAAAAATAAAAATAAGCATTGCAGGAAAAGCAGAAATTTCCTTCCTAAAACAATTTATTGGTTCCAGCTAAAGGACTAAGGGATACATGAGTATAGATATGTCAGAGAATGCATCACTGTATTCCAATATTAAACTGGAAACAGACTGGACAGCAAATTTCTGCTGTGTCTTTATAGACAACTGAGCATAAAGCTTATATGTGACTGGGACAATGTGGAATAATCCAAAATGATATGAAGAGTGAAAACATACAAAGGAACAGAAAAAAAAATCTAGCTTTCTTTTATTTTCATGAAGTGCAAAAAGTTCTCTGTTATCTCTCTTAAAGCTCATTTCAATTCTAGTTTAGCAAAACTGTAAGGGAAAATGCTAATCCCATTCAGAAAGTACAAGTGTAATGCAAACTGCACTTTTCTTCACTGTAACTCCTAGACACACAACTGAGAAGACAGCTGAATTCCACCAATTCTATCACCAAAGGAAGGAAAGCTGAAATTAGAAATGATTACTAGCAAAATATTGGCAACATTTTTCTAATGATGAGATGAGTAAGAACAAGAGGCAAAATATATAATTTGTCTGAAACTGCTCTTCTTTTCAGAATCATAGCATCGTGATGAAAGCAAAAAGTAGGTGAGGTTCACTGAGAGCTAGGTAGGTCAGTAGTAGGTAAAATACTGAATGTGGAATCCCATTGATAATTTGATTATGTTCCATTATAATAAATACATTTTGGGTTTTGGGAATCAGAGCTGTTATGAAGAACACACTGAAAGGCAATGAAGCTACAGATGTGATAATGGCTTTGTTCAGTAAGCTGGTTTTGGAGTAGCTACCATTACAAGTCTTTTTACTATGTATCATTATTTTGTGAACAAAAAATTAATCTATTTCTGATGAATGGGACATTTGTGCTATTTATTTCTCTGAGACTTGCATAATAAATGAAGACTCAGTTATAGTATTAACATGATTTATATTTTTACACGAAAATGTTCCACATAGGAAGGGGAATTGTCTCAAATGGTACAGTGCTCACTTAGCAGGATACTTGCCTTCATTCTCCAAACTTTTAGGGGAATGTGAGCCTAGAGATCAGTACGAAGGAAAAAGACCTGGGTCTCCTGGTTGTTGCAAGTTGAACAGGAGCCAGCAGTGTCCTGGCAGCCAGGAGGGACATCCCTGCCCTGGG
>JAOTQP010001546.1:103654716-103667045 GCA_026413545.1 Cichladusa arquata
GAGACCTCACTGCAGCTACAGCTTCATTGGGAGGGGAAGAGGAGGGGCAGGCACTGATCTCTGCTCTGTGGTGACAGGGACAGGACCCAAGGGAATGGCCTGAAGTTGTCTCAGGGGAGGTTTAGATTGGATATCAGGAAAAGGTTCTTCACCAGAGGGTTGTTGGTCACTGGAACAGGCTGTCTGGGGGAGTGGCCACAGCTCCAAGAATGACAGAGTTCCAGGGATGTTTGGCTCACTCTCAGGCACATGGGGTTCTTGGGGATGCTCCTGTACAGAGCCAAGAGTTGGACACGATGATCCTTGTGACTCTTTTCCAAATCAGGACATTCAATGATTCTATGACTCACATAAAAATGGTGCAATGTTGGCAGCATTACAGCTGCTGTAGGCATTCGTTTGGGATTTTTCTCATTAATTTCTATTATCAGGTACTACTTATAAGTCTGTTAGAAAAGTCTAAATAAATATAAGGTTTAATAAAAAAATATACTCATGAATATAAGCACTTTATTACTGTAGAAGCAATCTGTTGCATGCTTTATGATTACATTCATAGTAAATGAAATGCAGAGAACTCAATTCCATTTGACCAAAGACCAGCATTATTAAATGCCATAGCAATTGGCCTTTCCAAACTGAAGTATAATTTTCAGGAAACCCCATGGCAGGTGATACTGTTAATATATCATTGTTTTCCAGGTGAGTTTTTCATAAGGGAATGTAACAGAAATTTCAGGGCACATAACTCTGAAAAGCACATAAATATTTATCTGAAACATACTTCTTTCAGCTCCTACAGAACTCTTACAAATTCAGTGGCAGGATGCCAGCTCAAACATGAGTGGCTGGAGCAGTGCAGATCCGTGTAAATAGTGTCTGAACTCAGTGGTGAAACAAAATATTTGTCAATAATGTGAGATGCAAGCAAGAACTGTGCAAAAGCCCAGTGTGAAGATAACACCCAGGACTCTGTCAGAGAGTGAAATGGTGAGAAGTGTTGGTTGATTATAAAGGTATAGAACATTTTCCAGGTGACTTCTTTCAGAAAGTGAAGAAAAAAAAAAAAAGAAGTTTCAGAGAGTAAGTCTGATCCTCACATATGGTATGACGTGAACGAACAGCTTAGATGGCTCAGGTTGTGTGAAACTGAATGATAAGTACCTGCCTCACTTCTGGAAAAGGATGTCAGTTTGCTAAAATCTTTTGCTCTTTTCTCATTAACTAAATATAAGTATATAGTTTGTTTGCTTGGCTACCTTTTGCCCTCTTTCTCAAAAAGTCTGACAAAATAAGAATCTCTGGCAATTAATACATTTGAAAAACCAAAATAATCAAGTCACTTACTATCTAGATACTTTTTCATGTATTTAAATATCCTATCTGAAGAATCCAAATTCCAAGCTTCTTGCCACCATTTCAGATGTTTCGTGTTGCTCTGAATACCAGAATAGTTTCTTTCATGAGGACATCCTTCAAAGAGAGTTTGGCCAAAATGCCATTGTGACATGCTGCAACAGTGAGAAGTGATTCATCTTTTCTCTGTTTCCTAGCCAAGCAAGGTATCCATTCATTATTTTCCCCAAATAGGACGTTCTTTCACAGCATAAGCTTTTAAAGTCCTCTTTATCTTCATTAAACTGTCACAACAGCTGACAAAGTTTTGTCACTGAACTCCAGCAGTACCAGTATTAAATGAGTCCCTGTGACCTTCTCTGGTGTAAACAGCATTTTTACAGTACCTGAAACATAGTAGGTGATGTCTCAGCTGGCTACTCAAGTACGTCAGCTTGCAGCCAGCTACGTACAATTTTCACACTCTTAAACTGACAGGGAAATCAGAGGCAATTTTGATGAAGGCTGGGTTTCCACACTGGTTATTTCCTTGCATTCCTAGATTTAACACAGAAGATGCATGCTGAAATCCACATTATGTCCAGCTTGTGCAGCTTTGCACTTATTTAAGTCTTCTTGGGCTTGACTAGTAACATGCAGGACCATGTGGTTACAACTCAGTCTGTGGCTGTTTCTGGGTTGAACAGATCCAAATACGTGGTTTGGAAGGAAACCTCAAATTAAAAGAAAAAGGACCACCAGAGTGGCCTAATGGATAAAAGATATTGTCTGTACAGAAGTGTGTATGTGCCAGCATGTGCTACAGCTATACCAAACCACCTGAGCATTATCATTTCACAGTTAAAGATAGCCCAGGTCCCACTTCAGAAGCTGCAGAATCTCTTCTTGCCCTACACACTTATGAACACTCAGAGAGTGAGATTCAAACCTGCCCTGATCCTACAGGTATTCTTCATGATCTCTAATCTATAGATGAGACAATCTGGAACCACAGTTACTTTCTCAAACCAATACTTTAAGATTTCAGCACTACTTATATGAAAGACTATTCCATTCATTGGTTAAAAGAAGTCAGTTTGTCCTTCCAATGCTGCAGAGCAAGTCTGAAAGGTATTCTTTCAGGAATACTAGGATTTCTTTGTAAATGTTGATTAGATTTGACTGCTAGAATTGCTACAGACTATGGAGAAACTAGTGGGGAAAAAACCACACTTCTTATTGGCACTGTAGTCTATCTACTGAGGTCTTTTGCCAATATTTAAAGGTATGGTGACATTCAAACACGACAAACTGTACTGATTGTACCATGAGTTATATTGCAACTCCAACGCTTTTGTTGCTATCATTTTTCAACATGAAGCAGATTCTCTGCAAAACAAATAATGAAATTTGAATAGCTGAGATTTAATCATCCTTTCAGTCTTTCATGTTTAAATAATCCTTCCATATGTGCTAATAATCCAGCCCTTTTCCCTTGTGTATAAAATAAATATTCTATCCAATAAGAAATATTAAATTAAAGCAAAATAAATTATCTCTACAGTGATCTTTAATCTGAACATTTGACATATAAAGGATAGAAAGGTCTGGAAAAGTACTCACTAGAATTATTTAAGATTTATTTTAGCCCATCACACAACTTATTGACAATTTTTTCAAGATAGATGCTAAAATTTACTATTGTTATTGTAGTAAATGCTAGTACTTTTTGTTTACCATTGAGAAGAAGCATTTTAACATCACCTTTCTGCTTCTTTCCTAACACAATGGGTCCTATTTGAATATTTATAAATCAACGGTAGATATTTCATAGCAAAGAAATTGAGAGAGTGAGCACCTGGGTAAAATAGAAGGGCTGGGAAAAGGTTTTAGTGCAAAATGGAAGAAAGGGAAAAAAAATAAGAAAAGGAGAAAAGGAAAAAAAAATTAGCTTATTATACTGACGGTAGTAGCAGAAGTATTCAGAGTGACATACATACAAAAACATTTCCAGTTCTGGATGCCAACATACTTATTTACTGCAGTGTACTCAGGGAATTACATGTGTTGTGTGATAAACAGAACTGGAATGATTATCACATATTGTAGGTAAGGGTTCTCCTATGTGTACTTTTGCCTTTTGTGAAAAAACACAGTGCTGCATGGTCTGAGGTTCAAGACCCCCTGATGCACCCTAAAACTCCTTATCTTACTCTCATTATCTTGTGACTAAGTCTGCCAACCATTTTCTCCAAGTCATCCCATCTGCCCAAAATCTACCACTGATCACCAGTTTAGCTTTCTCAATTTAGGGGAAAAATAGAATTATTTTTCATTGCCTTCTGCCCAAGCCTCTGGCAGTCACATCAACAGTCCCATCTGTTCTTTTTTTCAGCTTAATCCCACCCAGATTTCTGATTCTAGGATTTGCAATTTAAAGGCAGGATATGTGATATGCATAATCAATGGATTTACTCCATACAAAATACTTGCACAGTAGCTCACCTTCTTTCTCTTTTTCTCATACATGCACACACATGCATGTGCACACATAAAAGCTTTCATTTTAAACACACTTTTCTTAAATGAAAGAACACTTAAACACTGAAATATGTTCAGCCAATCACACCTTTGACTTGATTAAGTATTGCTATCATGATGAATTTGGTTAAGAGCAGGGATGTCAGAAATGTTTAATCACCAGACCTGACAGCACATGCTGTAGATTTTCAGAGCTGGGCTGGAGGCAGAAAAATAAAATGTCTGTACATATGTCTTAAAATTGTCATCTCAAACCACATCTCATTGTTCTAATATTAAGAAGCACACACAGTTGCTCCATCACTGGGGAAGTGGAGTTTGCATCAAAGCTGTATTTTGCTGCTTTCTCTCACAAATGAGAACTTAAAGGAAGAGCAAGTAGATGAAAAAAATCAAACCTGAGTTGTCCTGAAAATTCTGTAGGCTTTTCTGGGACCACAGCAGAGTTTAGTATCTACAGGAAACAGAATCTGGTATTGTTCCAAACTATATTGATTAAGCAGACTCCTGAAAATCTAATTTATTTGCTTTTTCAAACCAAAGAGGGGAAAAACAATAAATAATATGGCACATAAAATACATATCGCCCGAGTCTATGGGTCAAAATTTAGGCATGGTGATTATATCACTATCAGCCTCTAAAGCAGTGTGAGATATCAGGCTGACAATAACTCAGAATAACTCTGAAACCTGATAAAGGTTTCAGTTTAGGTATATTAGGTCTTTAGGCTCTTCCTTGGACTCACCAGCCACCAATACTTCATAATACAGCTCTTCAGGAAGAGACAATTTCTGTTCACACCTACTGGGGTGTATACTACACAAACAGCTATTCCTCCTTACAAACTGCTTGCTGCTGAATTCTGTGAGAGTCTGCATGAAAATGCCAAGGCATATTTTTTTTTAATACCTTGTATATTTTAAATAAGTGGCTTAAAAATTAAGAAAAAAATAGGGAGAGTATCACTTCTTATATGGACACTTCGCAAATGTTTGTTTGGAAAAAAATTTCTCACATCACTATGGCTTCTTAGTTTACTTCTGCATACATGGAATAAGAAATGTATGTAGAATCAGAGAATAATTGAATAGTCTGGGTTGGAAGGGACCTTCTAGATATGCATAATAAATGCCCTTATAAGTGGTATCTCTAAATTCAGCCAGTGATGTGAGATACAGAGTAATCTGTAGATGTGCTGGCAATATTCAATGCCTTCCCAAAATTTTACTCATGTGGCTGGAAGAAAGTTATATTCCCACAAGATATGCTTGGAAAGCAGAAAATTGAATTACTACCTGTTGAATCAGATGCCTTTTCCTATTATGTATGAGGGATTTTCCTTTTCAGCACATTCTGTAATTTTTTAGATAAGACTGTTTTGAGTGTGGAATACGCTGTCGCTGGTGCATTTCTACCCTTTGACATCCTTCTAGCTCTTATGCAAAAGCTGAGGACCAACAAAGTTTCCCATTACAGACAAACCCTGGACCACAGATAACATGTGGACTTGTGGCAAATCCCTGTTCCTGGAGATGCACTGGCTACCCCTCTTGAAAGCCAAGACTGGTCTTGAGAGTGAATTCTCTTTAAGGCATAACACATGCCCACATCTGAATACTTGAACACCTCCTAGAACATTTCCGAGGCAACACAAGCTCAGAAACAAACTGCTATTTTGGATTATGATCCAGGTACTCCTATCAAATTATATTTCCATCAAATATCATGGTTTTAGATCACATTTCCTGTGTCAGGAAATAAGAACATTAAAGTTTAGAACAGTTTAATTTTCTTATAAATTGCATACTGCTGTAACATAACATCTGGCCCTACTTAAGAAATCTGTGTTTGATTTTCAGCTCTTATTTTGACTTGCTGTGAGATATTGCCAAAAAAGCCCTAAACAAACAAGAAAAAAAAAAAAAAAACAAAAAACAAATTAACAGAGAAATACCCTACAAACAAAAACCAAAGGCCTATAAAAGCAGGACAACTTATGCTTTTAATTTTCAAAACATTTAAGGATTTACAAGAATAATGATTTAGAGAAACAAGAGAACACTCTCATTTTTATTTAATAAGAATGACACTTACATTTTACAACTTGTTAAAGTACCATCTAATTTAATTTCTCTTCTTTATAGAAGGTTGCCAACATATACACATTTAAATTATCATAGAACTCCTCATTGCTCCACAAATCTGCTTGCTAAATAATAAGATAAAATAAACACCTTCTTCAACAAAACACCGACCTTCACCTGCAGGCCTTTTTTCACACTGGACCTTCACCAACAAACTTTTTCTTGCATTGCTCTGAAAACCTCCTGGCTATTAGAGAGACTATATTTCCTTTGGCATTACCTCCCACAATAATTCCTATTGCCATGCAACTCATATATGAGATAAATTTAGGCATCTAAATTTGAGTGAAATCAGCATATTAATGTGTGGTCCTTCTCTATATTCAGTAGGCTTTTGAATATCACCTCAGAAAAAGGTGTTCTTCCTGGTGTATCTGTGACCAGTTCACTAAAAAACCACATTTATTCAGCAGGGTTGTGCTGCACTACAATTACTCTGATGTTTGTTTTCACCTTTTTTACTTCATTGTCACAGTGGAAAAAAAACCTTCAGGAAAGCATAAATTAATCTGACACCATCTGTATTAAATGAAAGGCTTTTGTCTGTGAGAATTATATTCGAGATATATAAGATAAACTAGGAAATATCGTAGAACAAAATGTATTTAAATTAAAGCAAGCTGTCCTCAGACTGATGGGCTTATCCTTCACTGGTTGAGATGGTGCATCAGTACTAAACTCAAAAATAGTTAGCTTGATTCAGACCAACTGGAAATCATCCAAAGAAGATGAATGGGTAAAGGTAAGGGCCAGAAGAATTTATTTCAAGACACTTATAACAACACTAAGAGTTGGAGACTCAAAAATAATAAAACTTTGTGGCTGGCATTCACAAAGCTAAATGGGGAATGCTTCCCTCTCTCCCTCTGGGGCACAGGAGGATCACTTGACAGAGGTTTGTAAACAAGACCAGTGTACACAGACCATGCATGAAGCATCTACTTGAAGCATAGACCATGAAGCATCTACTTCATCTACTTTTTCTGCTTCCCTTCTCACTTTATTGTTGTCTAGAGGCAAAATGCATTGCATGACACAGTGAGAAAGCACAGAAATTTTATTAAAAAGTAAGACAAGAAAAGGAAAGCTGTTTGAAAAGGAAAAAGGGGAGAAATAGCTGTTGCTGTAGAATAAATCCCAGAATAGTTACTCTTACTGGCATCTGCACAAGTTTGTGGGCGATGGGTACGTGAGGACCACTGCCATGCTTCTGTCACACTGCCATAATCAAGCAGTTTTATCAAGCAAGGGTCAGTCTTGCAACTAACAAAATTGAAGAAGAGTGTGTGATATGTTTACAGGTCACAGCAAGAACACTTTCATTTACCAGGAAATGAGAATAGAGCTGTGCTGTGTCTTTGACAAGAAATTGCCATTTCTTTGCAGGACTTGGTCCTTTGCCAACATTTCATCTAAGTGCGTCTTTCTTTTGGTCTACAGAAGGAATTGTCACTGGTCCAAAACAACATACTTTAAGTGTTATATGCCAAGTGCCTCAAGTGGCCCAGTAAGCCAAAACATGCATTTAGAGCACTGACTATTCACATAAGCAAGGCTATTTTTGCTAATTGGGAGGCTCGCTAATGGACTAGTTCATTAAAATAATGTCTGGATTTGTATTTGCATCTTCAAAAATCACATTTCTATTCCAGAATCAAATAGTCTAAATTATCATTTGGTTTTTTTGCTTCCTGTATAAAAAATTCTGTGAGCAGCTCTGGTGGCAAGTACAAGAGCTAAAGGCAAATATGAAATCCCTATTTGGACTGCAGTCTGGCACACTGGGGCTCAGGGCTGGAATGGACATGGACAAGGTTTAGAATCACTACCAAATCCTGGTGAGGAAAGACAAAACACCTCCACCAAGCTATAGTGGTGTTGCTAACACCCACTGGAAGATTTCCACTGGAAATGATAGAATTTTCTCTGTCATATTGGCTCATTTAAGAGTTGGACCAAGCTGCTGTGCAGGTTCAGTATCCTTCAGGCTAGGTATCCTTCATCAGGATTCATCCCAGTGAATTTCAGCACTTAACTCAGGCCCTGCTCAGCAAAGGGGAACTCAGTTTATCTGAATTAGGTGGCAAGAAATTTTGGCAACACACCTCTGATGATCTTAAAAGAGTTGGGGAAGAGCAAACATTTTCAAGCCTCAGGTTCCATTTTCATCCTTGCTGTCATGCTGGTCAGTATTCAATTCTCTGCTGAAAGTGCTGAAAAGTTCCATAAACTCTTATTCAGGGGAAACTTTCAGCTAAGTGGCTTCACAGCTGACAACATGTCAGTTCCATTATTGATCGAAGTAATCCCATGTACATAACAAATGTTTATAATAAAAACAGAGAAGTTAATTTTAAGATACATCCAACTTTCTTCCAGAGAAATCAGGGAGTACTGAACTCAAAGAAATAAGATTTAACTCAAAGAGATCCTTCTGACTATCAGAACAGAGAATACTTAGAATTGGCACCTTTTTACAGAAAACTTTTACATCAAAATACGCGTGAGAATTTAATTTGGGATTATCAAGTTTAATATTCTGAGAAAGTGTCAGGAGTCTCAAAGTATTTCCTCTGACAATAAATTGGCACACTCGTAGCTGCAAGTTAATGACATTTTTTGTTTGTTTAAGCACTCTAAGTTCAATGGGAGGACAACTCAGACCGCTTGCTTTTGCTAGAGCTCTCAGATGAGTTCTTGTCAAGTTGAACATTGTTTTGTTAAAGCTGCACAGTTAATAGCTTATAGGAGCTGGTACCAAACCATTTTGAAGAGAGATTTTTTTACATTACTGTGTACATTGTACATAATAGTAGTACTTTTTTTTCCTTGGTTAGCTGTTTTGGTTGCTGTTTTTTCATTACAGCACTAAATAGAGGAAAAGGTTAGTACTTCATAAAAACCCTACAGTAACTCAAAAATATCTATATCATTTTCATGAATATTGTGTTTCTCTAAATTAACAGAGTCCAAGAAAAGAGAAGAAAATAGAGTTAAAGAGCAAAGGTAACATTCAGAAATTGCATTTCCAGAGAGCTGTTTTCTACTGTGCACTCATGCTATTTCTGTGTGATGTTGAATGATCAAATATACTCAATGCAAAGCCAGAATCTCAATGTTCCATGTGGTAAAAAAAAAACCCTAACAAAACACAAAATCAACAACAATGGCAACAAAAGCAGAGTGTTTATCACTCTGATTATTCTTTTTTATATGATAGCATTTCAAAAGAATAGATATCCTTGAAATCTAGGCATGGCTGTGAAATGCCAGTCCAGTCACTTTTGGAGGGGAGATAAAAACACAGGAAAGAGAAGCTAGAAAAATGTATCAAGAATAGCACAAGTGTGGGCTCTTTTATAGATTCTTGTTTGCTTTATTATTATTTGGTATTCTTATAACTCCATTTTGAAAGTCATCATACTGCAATTACTTGCGTACAATGAAAAGACAAAAGATAAAATGTAAATCTTTTAAATCTATGCAAATCTTTTAAAAATATCTTCAGTCTGTTTTATCTACAGTCCGTCAACTTCAACTCAGATTAGGAAATATTTTTTTTAAATTTATTTTGTTTTTAAAATTTTATTATTAGAAAAAAAAATATTTATTTTTAAATATATTTCATGAAATGTGTAACTAGTTCTTTAATAGATTTAGAATTTTGCTGTTTGGGTTAAATCTCCTTTAGTTAACATATTCAATTCATACAACTGAAGAAAAACATACATGTAAAAAAGTCCACTGTGAGGAAAGAGCACGGGCATCAAAAAGAGGTGTGAAACAGAAGAACATGAAAATTCTTTCTCAGGGTTATCATTTATCCTTTTCACAGTGGGATCATACGTATGGAAATCAGACCTACTGTGTAAGGCTTAACCCTGGAAATTGTCCTCTTCCACACCCACTGCACTGAGGCACATGGTTCTTTATTCATCTGCAGAGAATTTTCATTGTCTTTGAATCTGATGGTCCTGTCCCACATTGTTCTCTTTCCGAGCATTAAGAAACTTGCTGGCTTGAAGATATTGCTCCCACCAGGCATCATCATCCCCTGTGTCTCTCACATAAAACAAAGACAGAAGCCAGAATCTGTAATTTCCTTGTTCCTAATGTCTCTGTTGGTTGCCTGTTCCTTATTTTACCAGGTTCATAATCAGATGAGTCAGTCATTTGTGTTATGGCTCAGCAGTATAGGCATAAAGGTTAATGGCACTGTCAGACATTTTCTGATAATCTGAACACTATATATATATACACACATATATACCATCCCGTGGCCCACTACAGCTGTAAGTCACAAAGAATTACAAAGTAGTGAAGCACAGCAGTCCTTTCCAATACTGGTTGTCTTTGGTCAAGCTAAGCTTTTCCAAATCGCCTGGTATTATATCCCTTCAAACAGTTTCTGAAATTTCTTTTTAACTTCTCAGATTTTCTGAGGTGCAGAGATATACCTCCTTGTTTTAACCCTTGCTTCCCCACAGTCTCTGCATTTTGTTTTTGACCCTCACAACATATCCCATCTCCATGGAATTCTATAAGCTTTTTAAGCGAAGTCATAGTGAATCTCATTTGACCACCTTTCTGCACCATGAGGTCCTAACTGTTTAAAAGATATTTCCAAAACACCCATTGCCTTTCAAAATATTTTACAGACTACTGCTCTGAAACAGAAAGCAAAAATGTAGGATATTTTATTATAACAGGCAACATCACCAGTATTTTGAATATAGAATTAAACCACATAGGCCTATCACAAAAGGTAAATAAAAGTTTCAAATAAACAAATTTGGCTAAATAGAACTGAAAGAGAACCAGGGTCTCTGGTGTGCTTTGGAGAGGAATGCTTCCTAGATTACTGTAACTAAATTAACTGTCTGGGCTCTTTCTGAGAAGCCCTTGAGAAACCATCCCTGACCTAACATGTGGGAGCAAAACTAGGACTTACCCTTTTAAGGAGGAAGTCTCACTATATCCTAAAAAGAAGACTTAGATGATTAGCTTGAGTAGATTACTTCTACTTATTCTTCTCTGTGGTGAAAATTAAATGAGATGAATTACTGCTTATAACAGCTGTTAAGAATTCTTAAGAGTGCATTAAAACTCGTGGCTTCCTAATCTGCAAGGAAGGATTCTTTTGTGTGTTCCTCATGGTATTCACCAGGGCCACAGCCACAGTTCTAGAACCAAAATTATTGGTCATTATTGGCAAGACAACCAATAGATATTTAGAAGGTATCATTGCTCTGTAGCTCTGGAAGAGAGGACAAGCCTGTGATCTGGGCTAGGTATGGCCCCTGTGTTAGAATTAGGAGCAAAGAGATGCTTCCACAGGGTCAGTCTGGAGAACACACACCTTAGGGGGGTTCTCCTTGAATATTAAACTGCTTCTTTCAACATTTCCTATTTGTTACTTCTATTCCATTTTTACAGCCATGGTTTCTGTAAAGCAATAAATAATGATCTATAGTCTTCCTGAAATGTCTGTCATCAACGCAATCAGTGTGGGTTGGGCCAATATATTCAGTTCTTTGCTGATATATTCAGTGTGGGTTGGGTCAATATTTTCAGTTCTTTGCTGATATATCCAGTGTGGCTTGAGGTGGTCAGGATGGTGCTGAACCCTTGGGAAGCTGCAGTGAAATCAGCAAGTAGGAAAGATTCTGGTCCAGCTGGATCACTGAGCCCTTTCTTGCCAACATTTCCACCTGCAGCTGACTGAAACACTGGGGATATTTATAAATCTACCTGGCAAGTAAACTCTATTTAAAAAAACCAAGAACAACAACAGCTACTCCTGTAGATTAGAGAAAATATAATTTAGGAGTCTCAGGGGTTTGACAAGTTTCTTGCTGAGAAAAAAGAACTCAATGTGTTGCAAAACCCTTTTGCCAACAGTTGCTTGAGACACCATGCTATTTTCCTGTGAATTATATGTTGTCATTTAAACATAGGAGCATAAACCTACTGACTTACTACAAACATTTAAAATTTTTTTTTTTTGCATACAAAAGTCTTTATTCTTGACTCATAAATGGTCTCAAATTAATGAAAAATAAACTTGGTGTATTAGAATTAGGAAAAAAAAAAGGCAGAAAGGAAAAAAAAAAAAAGAATACACAGTTGTATTTTCCCTGCAGCTTCTAGAGTCTTCTGTGCTTTCAGCTAGTGCCAGATAGAATATGACAAGACAATTTTCCAAGAAAAAAGCAAACTAAATAAAAAAAATTTGATGTTAAATTTAAAATTTTGCTAGAAGCTATGTTTGATAATAAATCAATGTGTGTTGGCATTTGCATCACAGT
>JAOTQP010001546.1:103667145-103703244 GCA_026413545.1 Cichladusa arquata
GTTGGCATTTGCATCACAGTTTGCACATTAAATGACTGTAAAAAGTAAGGGCTACATCTGAATTAAATTGAGATTTGCTTAAGTGTTGCAGCAGTAGATTTAAACACCAATAATTAAGTTAAATTAATTAAATATACATACAAGTGATTTTCACGCCTTGCATTCTACGAAAAATCTAAAAAAAATTAATTCACTTATATTTAATAATATATATAATAATTTTTCTGTGCATATATTCTTGTAAGTGTAAATTAATTCTCTTCTCTAGTGTTATACTTTAAAGATCTAGTATCCTGTTAATATGAAATTAATATCTCACCACCACATTAAAAACCAATCACATTATCAGAGATGTAAAATTATGATCGTAACAAGAAAATAAATTTAAAAAAATAGGAAGAGCAGCTGGTTACATGTTTGTTCTTTCTCATTGTCTTTGGGAAATAACATAGAGAGGTGGTCAAAATGTTTTATTTTCACTGAACAGATTCATCACTAACCTTAGAGCCCAGTAAAATCATCAACAGCTCTTTCAGCTAAATTTTATGATGAGCTTAATATTTTCCCCCAAAAAAGTGCCACTTCAGAACCTCTTTAAGCTTTCAGACAAACATTTCAAAAATGACAATGTTTAGATTATTTATTCATTATTTGCAGTTTGGCAAACCATTCTGGAAACAAAAATCTTTTCTTTTTATACCTACCTGAGCCAAGTCTAATTCAGCATATTCTGAAAGACTTTTTTTGACTAATAAGCGTTCTTTGCAGATAGACAAAGACAAAACAGAATCACATCAGTACAATAAGTCATAAGGACAACTCCTCTGAAGTCTGCTATCCAATTGAGCAGTCAAGTACACAAAAAAGTGCTTACAGAGTCAATCCTTAATGATATGCTGAAGCAAAACAGTATTTCACTGTTTTCTGAAACCTGAGACGAGCAAGTAGCTATTTAAAATTGCCATGACTGAGAGATCATGGTATGCAGAAGTGTTGTGAATGGTTCTGAATAAACAATGAATTTAGGATTTCTGGAATTAACAAAATAAGCTTGGCAATTTAGATTGACAGAAAGAAACATAGTTTAGAGAGATAGTGCAGAGACAGAGTCCTCGAAGGTGATATTTACAAAACTATAGGAGAAGAATGCAATCACTCTTTGTCTTTTCACAGTTCATTTCAGATACATTTACGTGCATTAGTAACAAAATATTGTAAGAAAATGATGTGTCTATTCCCTTCAAAAAGCGTAACTAATCATCCTTAAAAACTACATTTTCTTCAGAGAGCTTAAGCCAGAGGAACTAACAAATACCTTCTGTTATAAGCACCTTAACTTCATTTTATTTTATAGTTTTAACCCACTTTGGATTCTTTAAATAACTGTTTCTCTAAGAAGCTTGAATTTACTTATATTGGCATCCTCATGAGAAACCTATAATTTCTGGTTTTTTTCTTACTATAATGGCATTGTTCAGCAGTAAAAAAAACTATTTGCCTGGGAACCAGCAGCAGCATCTTTGGCAGGTTTGGGGTAGACTAGTTTTCTTTAATTTGTCTAGGATTAAAGTTTTTTTCTCTATCCTTGCTTACATAATACATGCAAAATTTGATAAATATGCATATACGATGTCCTCATAGAAAGAGTTTTACAAGAAAATATATACAGACTAAACATTCTTTTTTGCTCATATGACTCAAACTATAATGATGCCTTTCTTGATATCAGATGGCACTGGAAATAAACCCAGAATTAACTCCCTTTTTCACTCCCACACGGAGCGTTTATCCACTAACAGAATGATTAATTACAATTTCACATTTGTGTCTGTGGACATTCTTCATAGCACTGGGAACAATTGATATTGTATTTCTCTTTTCAACATTCTCAAACTGACTTTGTTTATAAAACAAAAAAAAAATGTGTTAAGGATAAAATATACTCCCCTACCCCACAAAAAAAAAAAAAAAACAACCAAAAACCAAAAACCAAAAACCAACCAACCAACCAACAGAAAAAACAACAAACAAAACAAAAAAACAAACAAACAAACAAAAAAACAAAACAAAAACCCCCCCTCAAACTAATGAACAAAATACCCAAGCAGCCAAGCAGAAGGAAGGGAAAAACCCTCACAGGTTTTAGTTATTTTCACAGGGTTAAACAATCATTCTACATTTTTTACCTGACTTACATAAGTCAAGCAAAGACTTGGTGTTTTCCACTTCCTCACAGTGCTTGGAAAGGGCTGTGGTGGCAGCCTTGTAGAGCCTGTTTGTGCAATATCTGAGACCTGTTGGGGAAACTACGAAAGAGGCTTATTGAATTTTAATGTTGAACTAATGTTACATTTGTAGGTGGCTGCATTAGATGGGTGACTGCAAGTTGAGAGGAGAGAGTAAAAAACGGCTTCCCCCTTTTTCCCTATGAGTTCAAATGTTCATCCTGTCCTTTCTGTGAACCCGCTATTTATGGCAAACTCTTTTAACCTATATATAATTCATGAAGAAGCTCGTGCAGAATAACATTGCAGATAGATGACTGTGACAGATTTTTTGACTCAAGGAAGGTTCACATTTCCTCTGTGCCTGTTATCTGATGTAGAACACCCATGTCACAGTCAACCCGAAGCAGATTTCTCAAAGAAATCAAGTATAAGTAAATCACTTCAAATGTGAACTGAAAACTTATTTTGCATTGAGTAACATACAATTTCTATGTAAAAACATGTAACTCTCACCTAACTCTGCAGGGTTTTATAATATAACTGGTGTTTACTGTAGTTGCTCTTGGGTACCCCGTGACAGCATTTACTGAAGAACACAGCATTAAAAAATTCAAAGATTCACAGAAAAAAAAAATGTTTAAACTGTTTCCTTTACTTACATGTCAATACTTAAATTCTCTTCTTCTTTTGAGAAGTATGGAAGAAATAAAAGTTATCTGTTCACATTATTAAATACTGGACTTTATGGAATGTGGCAACAAAATTCACCTACATTTTCTGTCTACTTTTTATCTCCATTCTGTACAAGTCAACACCTTACTTAATAACATATGAATAATAATGCACATTTATGTCACATTTAATATGAAACACAGCTGAATTGATCTCAGATGTAGCCCCCAGTATTGTTTCCTTACCACATACTTCATCTATTTTTCAGCCAGTGTGATAGTGTTCATCCCCATACAAAATTGTTAGCTGTCTTAATAAAGGAAAAGCAAAGAAGACTTATTATTACTAATAGAGCAGCTAATCATCTGAGGAGGAGGTATTCTCAGTGTAAATAAATTAAAAGTTAAAAAATAATGAGTTCTGCTAATGGATTTTATCTCTGCCAATTAATAGTATTCTAGAAAATTCTGTAATAAAGAAAAATATATTTACCTATATTCTATATAAATATCACCATGTATTATACTAATACCCCAGAGAAACAAGTTGCTGGTAATCAAGGCAAACATATTATTTATTTATGCATTGCAGGACTTTTAAATCACAAATATCTCTGTAAGAAATTTAAGTGACAACCTCTTACCTTGTCTGTAGGTCACAACTAATTTACACTGTACAGGTTTTAGCCCAGTTTCTGGAAGCTCCTATCCAAAGGCATAGTTTTATTACTTTGATGTTTTATTACCATTAAAATTGAATGGATATCGTTTTTTCTCTCTCTTTCACTCTCTGCATCTTATTAGCTATCAGATATTAAATATTATACAATATGTTACCAGATGTCTATGGTAATATACTTTCAATAAAAAAGAGGCCTAGTTTATTAATTTTTGCAATTGCCTCTTTTTTTTTTTTTAAGTAATTCTGTGCACAAATTAAGTAAACAAAGTTCATAAACAGAAGTAATGTTCCTTGTTTCCCTGTTGGAAGATGTGTTTTAGCATTTTGTTTGCAGTATCAACTGCAAAGCTCATAATGGCAAAAAATTAATAGTTCATTGTCTGTTTTATATGCTGATATTTAATTAAATAGTGTATAGGTTTGAGTGCACATTATATGTTCTACATGCATTACTCATATTAATGACTATCACTTGATAGGCATCCAGGGGAGTCATTTTACAGGAATTATCAGTTAAATAAATAAAGACCCATCTTTGTAGCCTTCATGGCATATGCATTAAGATAATGCAGTTGATTCAGGAGTGAAAAAAGCCCAATAATAATCACCAAAGCTGGAACCATCCAAAGAAGTTTCTCCAGTAATGCAGCTTCCAAAAAGCTAGAAGGGAAGCTGTGACTATAATGGAAAGCAAGCAACTCTCAGAGTGCAAGGCCAAAATGTATTTGTGTGCATCGGGTGCTCAATCGAGCCGAGAGTCATGTTTTTGTGAACACATTAAAGATTAAGAAGATGGTGAAATACAGACCACAAAAAAGCAAATGACTTTGTTAGTGGCCCATGGTATCTAACAAAAAACCAGAAGCCATTAAAGTCCACCTTTAAACTAACCTTCATGAAGGAGTCTTAGAACATCCATACATTTAACTGAGTCTGTCACTGCTGATGGGTCAGGAACATACTTAATGTTGTTTCAAACACTTTCCACTGTAATTTCATTGGTTTCTTCCCGTCAAGCAGTTCTCTGAGGCATTCACAAAACTATTTTATTAATACTAGTATATTTGTCAGTGATGCTCAATGGAAGGGCACATGAAGATTTTAGGGAAAGCAAACCTACGCTTTTCCATTAGTCAGAAGGCGCTGAATAAATGAAGATTCATAGATTTTGGTTCTAAACCCAAATGTGATAGCCATCTGTTCTTACTTGTTGTACGATCCATGGCACAGAATTTCCAGTTATTCCTGCATTGTGGGGATGAGCTAAATGCAATTTATTTTAATCTGCTAAAGAAATTAATTTAACAATAGTTGCGTACATCAGGAACAGAAAGAGGCTTCACAAGCATTACTTTAATGAACCCACTAAATGCTGTATTTAATATTTGGATGATGATGAAAAAAGGAATTGATAGACTCTTTAAAACAAAAGAGTCATTTTGTCATTTTGATTATAGTATCTCATAAAAGAACAGAGTCTCACCGTTTTGTTTTTTAAATGCATATGAATGACTAGATAATAAGTATACCGAATTTTAATGCTAGGTAGAAAGCTCCAGACTTGTTTGGTTGGTTTTTTTTTTTTTTTTTTTTTACTGTTTATGTTTTGTTTTTTTTGGTTTTTATTTGTTGAGAAATTTGAATTCACCATAGGAATATTAGGTTTTAAGAGAAGAACTAATCTAAAAGCTGATTTTCAGTTCTTTTTCAAGCAGATAAGGTATAAGCTGCTTTGTTAAAAATATTCTGCAAAAAAAAAAGCTGAACAAAATTAGCTAACACAGCTGAAGATAATTTTAAAATCTTTTCTTATATTAAAAATGGATGCTAGAATGAAAATCTTTTACAAGAAAACATTTGCTTTGTCAAAAATTAATTCCTTTAAAAATAACTTTACTTTATTTCTTAAAGGATATAAACTATTTAAAATCAAGCTGTAAAGAAAAATTAAGGACAGTACAAACAGGTTACTTGAATACTAAATTGCGCTTCATACCGCAGTATTTGAAGATGCTTTGAAAAGGATTAGCAGCTCCTCACATCTTACAGACTGCAGAATCAATTGAGTTACTTAGGAAGAAGAGGTATTTCCATATCCCAGCTTTAAACCAGTGTTCAGATTCCACTTCCCTGAGTACATTAAAAATGTACAGACAGATAGCTAAGCAGATAACAGCAGGTGAACTTCTGGCCCCATTACAGTCAATGGGAGGTCTGTCATAATATCAAAGGCGCCAGGATTTCACCCTCTAACTCTTCTTTCTCATCCATCAGAAAAGCACTTTCACCCACCAAACTTAATGACAAAGCAACTAAAAGTTTTGAACAATTTTGAAGTCCCCACTGCAAACTTAAATTTCACATTTGTTTGAGAGGCATTGGCAGCTTTCAAAGTGTGGATTATCAGTCAGCCTCCTGCAGTTGACAAAGCAAATCAGAGCAAGTAAATTTGAATGTGTGAATAAAATACATGTTAAAAAAATGTAGTAACAACTAGTAAGATGCCAAGAAAATTTCTGTATTTAAATTAGACATCTGTGCCCTATTTTTAAATATTCATCATTGTAAGTGATTCAGCATGTTCCCCACTCCTGTCAGAGTACACATATTTTAAAAACCTTTTAGCTTTAACACCTTCATTGCCACATGAATCCATTCCTAGAAAATTTTCTACCCTTATTCACATCTACATACTTCAGCATAAGCTCAACTGAGACAACACAAACTGCAAAAAATACTTGCTTTTCAGAGCTTGTGTAAGAAAATAAGCCCAGCTATTAAAATGAAATATCAAAACTACATTGTTCAGACATATGACTGAGTAAGGTTTACAGATTGACTGTTCTTAACCATATATTTCTGATTCACAGCCATTGCCTAAAATGCGAGCACTATTGAGTTGGACAAAAATAGAAAAGTGTTCCTGAAAAGGGCACAAAAATTAAAATCTAGCAGAGTATTATACTGAAAACATAGAGGTGATAGGACAAAAATGTGAGCCATTTATTTCAGAGCACTCATACCAAGGTACACTTAAAATAAATGGATAGGTGGGCAAAAGTCTGGTTGACATTCATAGTCCTGATTTGTGTGAGAGGTTACATGAGGTGATAACAATGGTTCTTTCCGGCCTTGCAATCCATTAAATTATGCATTATCTGAAATGAAGGGGGAAAAATGACTGTATTACAATAAGTTTGATGAATATCCCAACCCAAAACCTAAGCCAAAGTTGACACACATCACAGTGCAAGACCCAAATGCCTCTGGGTTAATTAAACTGGCTGTCAAAGAATGATGAAATTATTTGGGATTTGGGACAAATTACATCTAGTACTTTCAAAGTTCATGAAAAGCCCATAAAGAATGGAACTAAATTTGATTTGAAAATGGTTAGACTTGATACATAGGAAAGGGCATGATCACATGTTATACTTGTGCCTGAAAATGAACTAGGGAGGGAATTAGCAAGAACTCCTCTCATGAAGCCACAATAGCAGAAAATATCTGTTGTCAACAAGAGCTGGTTGCAAGACTGTAAACAATGGAACATATTGGGGAAATATGGGAGGATGCACCTGCCAAAGAAAGATCAGCAAACACACTTTATGAATGTGTCACAAGTGTCTAGCAAGGAATCTGCACATCCTATTGACAATACCCTTTAGATATATCACATACTAAAAGGTTTGTAACATTTGCTCCTGGTAAAATAGCAAGTGGTTATGATTGTTCCTACCATCTGGGACTGACAAACTTCTGCAGTGAACCTGAAGGAGTGGTAGACAAAGACACCAGGAACCATGTATCCACTGGGAGCTTTTGTTCGGAAAGAGTATGAGGAGAAAGTGAAAATTAAAATATTAAGATGAGAGATACACACTCTGATAGACAGATTTCACTACAAACCTCTGATCAAACACACCAGTTAATTTATGGATTTGCTTTTGTTGATTTGAAGAAGGTGATCAGTGTTTGCTTTGTATACATTTTGGGAAAAATACCCATTGAATGTTTGTATTTAGTCTCTTCTTAGATTCACTTAGTTGTTTCATAAATAGCTAATGTTTATCTCCCTGAAGATTCCTAGAGCTTGCGTAAATCACTGAACATAGGCAATTAAAGAGGGTAATTGTACCGCTGAAAACAATAATTAGACTTTTTCTTGTTCCTTAGTTTTGTCTAGTTTGGATCCCTCCATTGTTTTACCACAGGTAAAAGTCAAATTAGTCTAGCTGTGAATTGCAGGATAATGTTTTAATGTCCATCTAATAAGCCAAATTATTTTTATTTAGTTTCTTGATTTGAATGGAATAATTTTCATATCTCATCATTAAAGTCTCATAATTTATATAGGAAGAAAAAAGGAAACTGTCACATGGTTCTCAACAATTTGACAATGAACATGATTAACTTCGGTCAGTGTGTGAAATACTTAAGACAATGGTGCCAGGAGCAGGGCAGGGAAAGATAAAGTGCTTCATGAGTTATAGCTTTAGCACTTAATCTGCATATCACAAGTCACAGAGCAGACATGTTGAGTAAAACATTTTATAACACGAACTAAAAGAGACAAAGAGACTCTCTACAAATGAGCCTACTCTGAAATAATACTCTCTGCAAATAAATATTTTAAAAGTTTATGTTTCCTCGTGAAGCATAATGCAGATTCAAACTTAAAGCACAGCATTTTTCTTTTTGGAGCACTATTTTACAAGATATTCTTGAATTTTAGAAATAAATTGATAGAAATTACACCAGGTTATACAGATTAATTTACATTCATTCATGTTTATGGAACTTTAACCATGCCTATCCATAAGTATCTTAATTAAAGTGCCTGATCTGAAGCATGAGTATTTAATGGATGTTTTTATGGGGTGCAAATTTAGGAAACCAGAATTTCTTTCAAGAAAACCAGAAATATGGCAACATGACAGATCATATGGTTTTATAATCTATTTTTGTTGCTTTTGTGCTCAAAGACCTTCCCATCAAAACTAGAACTCTGTTGGTCAAGCCTATAAAATAACACTTGAAAATAAAGATTCGTGATAAACATCACAACCTCAAAAGAGTTTACGAGTAACAGGAATGATGAGTGCATCTCCTTGGTTTTATCTCTTCTTTTCTTATAGTGTATGTTTTATTTACTTTTTGATGTTAGAGATTGCTGGTTCAGCACCTCTTTTCCATGTATCTCTATACAGCTGTTTGCAGTTACAAATAAACCCTTAGCCCACAATCAAACCCTATGTGAACTGAGAGCGTTTATTGATAAAAGTCTGTATTTTTTTTACCAATTGATGAATTAATTTGGGACAGAGATAAAAATGAACTGAAATAAGACTATGATTCCATTGTACTGCACAGTGAGAAAAGAATTTAGTCTGATAGTTTAATTCTGCAGATGGAAAACCTTATGAAAGACTGATATTGAGATATTGAAGAAAGTCTGGGCTAATTATTCTCACAATACAAATCTCAAATGTACCATTTCTAGATTCACTTCATTATTTGTTTGTTTTTTCTGGTATTCTACTTCCCATTTAGCAGCTCTATATAAATCTCAGGACAAACATCCCAATTAAGTAAAAATATATTAATTTGTATTGTTTACAGGAGAAAATTTTAACTGGATGGACTTAGATCCACGTAGCTGAGAAAAAATAGTTATCAAACTCTAATTACTTTCAAACACATTGTTTCAATATTCATGAAGAATAGATCTGTTTTGTGGTGAAGTAGATACTGAAAAAAGGGAAAAACTTATCTTTCATCAATCTGATCTCATTTTCCTTATGAAGATTTATAGAGATGTACACTTTAAAACTTGAGTATTCTGAAATGCTACCAAATAAACAATTTGTACCTCTAAATAGTCCTTCCTTTTTAATATCCCAAGCACTTTGCTAAACAAGAGTTTTACATTCCAAACACTCCATCTTCTAAATTTGTGACTGTAAAATTAATCTAAGGTCCAGGCACAGTTTCAATGCCCATTGGATAGGCTGGATCCAACCTCTTGGAATGTCAAAAGGTGACGGGCTGGAGTGTGACAGACCCCCCAATTTGCTTCTTCCTTCAAATGTTTCAGCACTCCCACATCATGTTTATGCCTGTTCATCTGGCCAATTCTGTTCATTTCTTGGCAGGCCAAAAAATTTAGTGAACTTCCAAAGTGCAGTATAAAGATTTTTGAGCAGTTACATTTTGAACCTGATTTACAGATAATTCCTTGAGTCTTATAACCACATGCCTAAAATCACTCTTTGAGAATGAAGCTTAAAGAAATATCCTTTTTTTTTTTTTTTTTTTTCCTGAGCTAGGCAAGGATCTGCCCTTCATAGTCAGACTGCCAGAAACACATTATTGAAACAGTGAGAGTATAAACCTCACTGTGAAAGTCTCTGAATCTTTTTGCTCACAATAAAACCACTGATCAAATTCATAAAGGCTTGTTTTAGACAAATCTTCAAAAATTTACAAAACATTCAATGGACAATAGAAGAATGGATGGTCACAGCAGCCTTCCTCAGTTCACCCATGGAGAACTGGCAACCAAGTTTTCCTTTTTCTCATTCTTAATGCCAAAATATCACTTACACTCATAGCATTCACACAGCTTTAAACATCTTGGTACAACAGGGTGTTCTGATATTTTCTTCCATTATAGATGAAATTATCTTCACAGCAAAACAGCACAAACTTTCAAAATCCATGTTCTATGTGCTTCAGCTTTGTTACGCTAGCACTGAATTAGAAAGTGAAAACACAGCTAACAGAATGTGCTGGGGAATTCCCACAGTTATTGTGGTTAGACTTACTCTTGTCCATAATATTTTGAAGGTGGTTTCAAGACTCTTTCCCTTTCTTCTCCCACTTTTTTTTTTTCCCTGAGATGACCAAAGGAACTCAGGTAAACATATATTAATGCACTCCATTCCGTCTGTCTCCTTTTAATTAAATCAGGAGCTCTGGAGCAGGGGAAAAGCAGCATGCAGCAGCCTGCAGAGCAAGGAACAAAAGAAGTGACTTGTACAATATGGAGGGAGCCTAATGGGTGAAAGCATTCCTGCATGTAGCAATCTGTGCTCCCCACAATGTTACTCATCATTCTGCCTAACTTCAATAATATTCTTAGCATGAAATGTCTAAGATTAATGAGGCATTTATTCTCCGATAAGAAGCTGTCATAAAGAATACATTTTCCATCAACATTTTTGCAGTTAAATTAATATCACCAATGTTTTGCAAATACAGGATTCAGCAGTGGTTTATAGCAGATGAAGTGAAGCTAGTCCATGGAGCAGGTTTATATCTTGGGCTGGGTAATTTTCTCTGTAGATGAGCAGACAAGGTTGCTAGTGAGCATGCCCTCAAATTTCACAATTGCTGCCACAGGCATTTATTGCTTGGAGCTGTTAGAGGTCAGATACAGGGCTGGGTATACCCATGGTCTGATCCAGTGTAGTTGGATTTTCTTAGTAGTAAATGGGTAAAGGACCTCTAACATTTGTCATCTTTATCTTGCTCTGTGGTTGAGCTTGAACAGAAGCCCCTGATCCCACTTTCCCTGATTTTCCATTGTGGAAGTAGCAAAAAAATCCTCTAAAGATAATCCCCTGAAAATCCACTACAGTTAAAACTCAAACACTGATAGGGCAACTGTTGGCTAAGTTCCTTTCTTTGTAAATTGTAAAGTATCATAATCTGAGCTGTGTGTTTCAAATGAGGGTAAGTGAAGTGTCTTCCAAGGTAAATTACCTTTATATAGGGTCTTGGTTATATTTTTCTTTTGCATAATCACTTTTTCACAAGCTTTTTCAGAAGTAGTAGGGAGCTAAGACATATTGGTCAGAACTTAATGTATACTTCTCCATTAATTAAAGGATCACAAAAGAAAGAGTCAGTCTCAGAACAAATTAACTAAACTCATCCACTTCTTATTTGGTCATTCTTGAGAGCGTCTACTACCAAAATCCTAAATTCTCCTCGCTACTTCCAACAGATACCCTGTGAAAGTCCTGAAACTGACTTCATTGACTCCACCTCCATTCAATCTATGATTCCTTGATTTTAACCTCCATTCAGTCTATGATTCCTTGACTTTAACTTAAGTGGATTTACTTTTTTCTTTTCTGTTGGATATTCTCTTATTCCCTGATAAAACATTTTCTTCTTTCTACTCTACTAGGTAGGGAAGATATCCCCACAAGAAATGAAAGATTGCAAGTAATAGCAATAGGAAAAAATAGTAGTTGGCCAGACAAACAAATCACTCTTTTTCCTTCATTGGAACAGACAAGGGTGTCCAAGAGATGGTAGAGAGATATCTGTGGCAGAGCAGTGTGAAGCATATCTTCAGCCATGTACTTGTTCCAGATGATCTGAAGCCATTGAATGCATCATTTCCCTATTACATTTGTAGGCATGTTACTTTTGTACCATGATATATGACAATCTGCTTTTCATAAGAATTATATTTTGAATTATTCCAGGGTCAGTAGCTTATCTCTTATTCATCCCTTGCTGTATTTGGATGTATGAAACACTTATGATTGAGAACATACACAGAGTAAAAGCTGTTATATCATTCTTCTTGAGCACACCACCAGCAATGTCACAGAAAGGAAACAAACTTCTAAATCCAGGTTTAAAGTATTAAGCTTTTATTTAACCTAAGGCAAATTTAATTGCTGCAATTCATTGTGTTAATTGTCAACAACAAAATGTCTCTTGGGCCAATAAATTTACAGCATTGTTGTTTATCAGTGTATTTCAATACCTTTTCTTAAAATGTCAATTCTAACTAAAAATAGCTTTCAGGAAATCTAAACTTTCTTCTACTGTGTATCAGCTCTCTTTCATCAAACATACCTTTCGAGTCCACTACACAAACTTAATTAAAATCACATGTAGCCGTTTTGCTTGTCAGAGAAAAATATTTAATAAATAAAAAAAAGTTAGTTTATTAATTATATAGGCAAAGATAAAGTTTCAAATAGAATAAAGTGAAATCTCAGAAAAAAATGGTCAAAACACACATACAGAATAAGCATACTACTGCATAACAAGAACCATATTTTTCATGTCTGTCTCATTTTTCATGTCAGGCATGCCTTAGAGAGCTCAAACATTTAGTCATTCTTTCCAAGCTGTATTCTTTGACAGTTTTAGGTGCTATCAGAAGCCAAAAATTATGTTTCTTTTCATCTTAAATTTGGAAGCTGATAGTTTTATTAATCAAGATGTCTTTTATTTTTGAGTTAGGATGTAGTTAACATAAATCTTTCTCTTATTATATTTGCATACAGAGGGATGGGGGGAATGAAGTAGAGACACACCTGACTAGAATCACACAGGTGACGTGATAGAGTCACAAACCAGGTCCATTCCCCTTCATTCCCAGGCTACAATCACAGGACCAGCACTCCATCCTTATGCACTCCTTGATATAGCTTCCTCTGATTGCTAGATTCAGATCCTAATCCATCTCCTGATGCAATTGGAGATTAACTAATTTTAGAAAAAGACTGAAACAATTTCTTTTGCTTAATATTTTGCATTATCATCAACAATTCTGACAGAATCAATAATGTTCATTTCCAATTTATGGTGTGGATGCACCAGTGATTACTATTGGCATATCCCTCAGGAAAACTGTCTTTACAAAAATGTGAGAACAAAGATACTTTCAAAGCTTGAATATCTAGAGCACATTTAAAGGAAGAAATGAGCTATAAGCAATGTCTTTGCTTTCCCTGTGGAATTTTCAAGTACTTGCATTTGATGGGGCGGAATCAAGTGAGACTGTTTCAGCGATAAAAACAAACATTTACAGATTGACATTTACACAGTCACCAATTTATAAAATGCTACTCATTGTGATTTGTCATGCTTCACCCACACCACTCATCCCTTTAAAAAAAGAGAACCATGCTGAGGAGGATCAAAGGTTCACTTCAAGGTCAAAGTACCTTTTGTAGAGATAGTAAAATTAAACCGGCCAGAAGGAGAAATTGTATTTTATTTTTTTTTTTTCTGGAAGGCCAAATAGACTGAAAGTAGCAAAGCAGAAATCTATTCTGAAGAAAGATCTTTAATAGATTAATAATCTATCAAATTAAACAATTCTTTGCCTTGGTCTCTCAGCGACTTCTCTGTTATATTGGTTTCATGTGGACAAATAATTCAGAGCTAAAAGGGCACCTTATGTCTTCTCCCACATCCAGACGTGTAGAAGCAAAACAGTGGATGTGGCAGCAATCACAGGAAATGACTGATCAGCAGAAAATCACACAAGTGTTTAGTCACATTGTGAGACAGCTCATTAACAGAGGACAAAGCAGGACTGATGCTGTTGCAAATACAAGGTCACTGTTTGGTGGAACCAAGAGCACATTCTCAGACACTGACTGTCCCTCCTGTCCATTGAAGGAAATGCACAGCCTTGAGTTTACATTTTTAGGCAGTAGTCTGGAGTCTAAATTCTGCCCTAAAAGCCCAAATTCTTTCACTTATCGCAAAAAAAAAAAAAAAAAAAAAAAAAAAAAAAAAAAAAAAAAAAAAAAAAAAGTTTATTCTGCAATCTAAACAAATGGCATGCAATTTTCTGGGATGCTAGAAGACCAAGTACATACATTTTCACTGCTTGAATTTACTGATAATTTTTCACTGAGTATCATTTAATACACACAGTGAAAAAGGAATTTAAATTTCAATATAGCAGAATACAGTATCTTTGTATTTTTAGTGAATGAGGTGCAGCATATGTCTTCCTCTCTGAGTACAACTAAATCCAAAATATCTGCTTGATAGACTTGTCAAGGCTTGAGCTTGTGAATGAGGCAGGACCAAGAAAAACATAGTTTGAAATTCTAAAATACACAATTTATAAAGACATTGCTGAACTCAGATAATGCAAAATAGACTATAAGATTAAATGAGAATGAAAACTCCTGTAGTGAAAAGCATATTTCAAGTTTAAATATTGTTTTACCTTTTATTCTATCTTTGCTTTCAATACAAAATCTGTTCTGATGACGTTGCAAACACCACTGAAAGATTTTCAGACCTCACCATTAGGCACTGTTCCAGTTAATTAGGGGAAACTTTCATGGCAGAGCTGGAGAAAAAGCTCCGATTAAGTCGGACTGCTCAGGACACATCTAGCAGCAAGTGGCAGGGCCAATCATATTCAAGGAACAATTCACTATTAGTCAGAGTTGGTGCTTATTTTCCCCAACCAAAAGGTTCATACTAGCAGTTCTGAACTCAAAGGGATTAATAAGAATTTGCCAGATACCCAAAGCTTTTGAATATATTAATTATATATTTTATTTTTCTTCTTTTTTGTAGGCTTTATTGATTTCCTTGCTCAACCTTCTTCTCCCTGGCAGATGCTAGAAATAATGATATTAAAATTGATCTGGTATGTTCAAGGCAGTCATTAGCTATGAAATCCAGTTTTTAATGGAAGGTCTATATAATACTAACCACATGGATCTTAGTCCATGTCAGTCCCACATTTTGAATGAAATTCAAGAGAGATGATGAAGCACAGGGTTAGGTACATGAAAGTGCAGCGCTGGCTCTTATGTTAATGGACTCAAAGGCTCCAAGTCACAAAAGAATCAATAAGGATAAGGTACCTTAAAATATATATATTTGAAGCTGTGCTTCAGCCAAAAAGTTTTCTGATTAATAAGAGACAGGCAGCGAAGTATACAAAAAGGAAAAGACTTTCTTTGCCCTCTACCACCTTAAAAATGAACAACATATATTCCCATAAAATGCAGTAATTGGTGCCTTTCCGGATCCTGAGTTTCTCAATTCTCACAGTAGCAGAGGTAGAGTGAGTGTCTGTCTCACAGATATCTTAGAAAGCCAGGCAAGCTCATGGGGTAGAGCAGACAAGGAGTTTTGCTCCAATGATCTCTGCTGTGTCCTTCCATTCAATACTAAATAAGTGTCAGGCAATTAGAAATGGAACAGCGGATGCGTAAATGATACTGCCTTCCCAATAAATTGCTAATACCTGGATAGTCCTGCATGACTGGAAACATACTGTTACAATAACTGCAGTACCAATTTTTATTTCTGAATAATAGACAGTATGGAGAAGATCAATGTAGCATTAGAGCCATGAAACAAACAATCTACTATATGATTCTTTCCCTGTCTGATTTTTTATTTTCTTCCTTCCTGAATTGAGACATACTAAATCTAGGTTTTGCAAGACTAACATGCCTTTTCTTTCCCCTTCTTGGCAGAATAATGCTGTTGTGTGTGTGGTGGTCTCTGGGCAATATTTAATGATTGCTAAACTGTGACATAAAGTTCATGCTTGTTCTTGCAAGGTAAAAATCCACCTCATTTCTAGTGGGCATCAGAATTTCATTATTTCAGAATAACAAGAAGCCTGAAAAAATACATAAATGGGGATTTTTTTTTTTTTAATGCTATTGACATAGAGCTTTTTTTAATAGCAATCTGGTCAGAAAAAAGGGGCATCCACAAGGCACATATCCATGCTTATTTGCATTATGTATTTAACTTGGTTCATGTACCATCTTTTACCATCTGTCACATGGAAGATGGCTTTCAAAGAAATTCTAGAATACTAATGGAACTCCCTCAGCATCACCATTCAGCACAGGTGGCATTTTTAGCTCCAAAACTAATTAAAATGCATGTTTTAAAGAAGTTCAGTGTTTAATTCAAGCAGAGAGGGTACACAAGACATCTCTTCAGTGTTTCAGAGGTCACAGCATGAGACTGATTTGGTAAACTTCATCTAAAGCAACCCAGTACTTAAGGGAGTTTTACAAAGAAATGCATTACATGTTGATTTCATAGTTAGCAAATCTTAAAGCAGAAACTATATGGTGGATTCTGTTGCATTTTGCAAGATGATAAATGAAGGCAAAGCAGAAAAATCTTCACTTTTTCCTATCTATTATTACTGCTGCAATGAAAATGAAAGTAGAGTACTCAGATCTAACGACTACTTTCCAATCAGAGTCATATTTTTCATTGATCTGCACTGGGCTGCAGTTCAGCATTCAGCCTTCTGCAGTTGATCTGTTGTATTTGCTGGAATAAATATCATGGAGTAGAAGGAGAGGAATGCAATGAAAAAAAATAATGGAGAAACAGTTGTATGAGGCACCTCTCATATCATTCTTCCATAAATTTTATTGGGTGCTGCTGTAATCTTGCTCTTCAGAAAGGGAAGATGGAGCCTTAACAGACCCTGAGCCCCTTAAAAGAGGCCAGGAACAAAAAGCTGGGCATCATCAGGTTTGACAACCTTTACTAAGAGTCACCTGCTGCAGTCACAGCCCTTCTTCACTGCTCAATTCAGAAAAGGAAAATAACTCTTGCATCAGTGGCACTTAATCAGGTTATTCACACCCTAATGGGTGTAAATTGGGATGTATGGGCAAAATTTGTCACTTTGAAGTAAATGAGAAACACCTGTACAGTAATTCTGGTTCTTTGTGCACTGTTTAAAATACCCTTAAATAAAGATGATAAAAAGATTTTCCTTTGTGTTGTTTTTCCCTAAGCTGGTGTCATTGTGAAAGTATTTTGCATGATTTTAAGGACAAACAAAGTGATTAAAAAGCTCTTTCAATTTTCCGTTTTATTTGTGGTATTTTAACTGATTCTTTGAAGAGATATGAAACTGGGCCCAGTAGGTGTTAGGAAGGTTTATTATAACCTGACAGAAATCTGTCTAATCCTGGGGCTTTACTAGCTCTAAGGGAATTGTCTTAGTTATTTTCATTAAATCATTAACTGATTGTAATGTAACTTTTGAGGGTATGACAGCCTTGGAAATAATAAAAGTAACATTAAAAAAATGGAAGCAAAAGTCTGACAGCTTTTGTCTTATACTGGATCTGTGGATGCCTGGAGTGCTCTATGGCATCGTTTAAAATCAGTGATGGGAATTTTACTGTTATCCTGTTGAGCAGATACAAGCAAAGAGATTCTGCTCCAATTTGTTTCCATTGTATTAATCTGAAAGTTCATATACAGTTTTCAAAGAATCAGACTAGGACGCAGAAAATAAGCCATAATGTATTTATTTAGGAGATATAGGCTAAAATCTAATGATAGGCATTAAATTCCTACCTCTTCCACAGACATTATGGCTAAACAAAGGTCACTACGTCTGATCTATTTGACTAAACTTTCATTATGATCCGTAGGGATTTACTCAACAGTGTCAATGAAGTCTTGGGAACAATTCATCTCATGCTGAAACAGACATTTATTTACACCTGCTGAGATGAATTACACCCTGTATTCCATTAATCCTATTGACTATATCTTCTTTCCTCATAAAAGAAATGTAAAAAATTATCCCTGATTTAGACATCCACCTGTAAGTAATGTAAATCTCCCCTTAAATAAATAATTCATGTCCCAGTTCGGTCAAAAGTGAAGGTGTACTTCATTTTTAGGGGATATCACTGATATCATTTTGCTCCAGAAAGGAAGAGAAATCAGTGCTAGGGTTGGATAGATACACCTAATATTCACCATAGTCTGCTTCTGAAATCTTCCTGTGCTAGACCCTGCAACATCATCTAGAACAAAAGAGGCTGATGTTATGTGCCAGTCTGAATGCCACTGCAAAACAAATAATTTGTCTTTCTTGTACTGGGAGAGAAAACAGGCCTGTGAAAAGCAGTGAGGGATGGAGGTTGAGATGCGACTTGAAAAGAGCAAGCAATGACCAGAAAAAAAGCCATGAGGAAAGTATTTACTATTGGTGCATTTCAAATCTCTCTTGTGCTGGAGAGGGGGAGTGACATTTTACTGGAACTCTGCTGATGAATGAAGCTCAGCCTGTGTAGCCAAGTTTCCTTGCAGCAAGATAAACGTGTTGTGTATTATTATATTACATTGCAATAAAAGGGTGTGGTAGTTTAAATATATTACAGATATAAATATAACAGAAAAAGTGCAAAAAGGCTAAGCAAAAACACTAGAAGAAATATGTGATGGAACAAAGGAGTGTATGAAACCAGACACAAATATAGAGAAATTTATCACACTAGAAAAAGAACCAAGAGACATTTAAACGAGGTAAGAAAAAGCATCAATTGTGTAAGTAACGAAGGGTGAAAGAATACACTACAAGCCAAACAATATCCTTGGAAAGAACACAGAAAATCTGTAAGTTTAGAATGGTTCTCATAAATCTAAAAATCTAATATCAGATGAGAAGGACAAAGTACAGTGAATTGTGTGTAGGAGCTGGACAGAATATTAGGAGGACAATAACAAGGCAGAATATCTGAAAGGATGACATAAGACTGAAAAAGCTTTTGTCTTTTAATTAAAATGTCAAAATGTATCTACATAAACTCTGCAAGCAGATAGAAGCAAAAAGAGATGATCTAGAGTTTTCAAGAAGTCTGTAAGAATTTCTATCCTAAAACCCAGGCAGCAATGCTGAAGATTTTGAACAATGCTAAACTCTTTGTACAGTGAATCAGTGAATCAAAATACTGAATATGCAATATGGAGAAGCAGAGAGTCAGCTCATTTCCTGTTAAGGGATATAAATGAAATAATCCTCAGCTACAGAGGAAGAGTAAATAACAGTAAATAAAAGCTCAAGCTTGAGATAAAGCTCTAGCAACCAGAGAACATAGCAAGGTCTCAGGAAATCTCTAAGGATGAGAATCCCTGTTTGAATTTCTTGCAGATTCAAATTTTCTTTGGATGTAACTGTGGATAATACCTGTAAAATTAAAAATCTCATTTCTGCTATGTGGAAAAAAAAATCTTTCTAAACTCTTAAAGCTATTTTAAGCACAAGAGGCTTTTTTAGGAATTGAAATGTGTTTGTTCATCTGTCAGTGTTTGCAGCAAGTAAACATGATGTCAATTAGCCTTGCTAATGTGAAATCATTACCAGTTCCTGGGTGGGAGAAAGAGTTCATCAGCTCAAACATACATTGTGTGTGTTGCAATATATCCTACTGCTGGGTAAGAACAATCTTGGATGCTTAACTAATTAGTATTTGTTTGAAATACTCTGCTCCTACGGTATGAAGCCTTAAGTAGAAATTTTCTAGTGGCACACCAACTAGTCCAATAGCTGAGTTAAGAGACAATTGAGACAATTGTACTGGAGCTTGAACAACTGTAGAATATAAAATCCTTCGAGCAAAAAAAAAAGTTTAAAATTTAGTGTTATTAAAGTCACGATTTTCTGGTGAACCTCAGCATAACTGTTAGGGGGAAAAAAATTATCCCCTTAATACTAAAAATTTACTCTACTTGTCATGAAACATTAGTGTAGTCTCTGATGGCTGCTGTCTGAAGCTAATCCATGGACCAAAATGGAGGCTGGAAGCCATAATAAAAAAAATTTCCAGTTTCTGCTCCATGTGCAATAAAACCAGAGTCCAAGGTATTAGAAGAAATACAGGTGGGTTTGAAACTGTCCTTTTGATGTTTTAAATCAACATCAGAAAGCAAAATAAAGAAACCCCCAGTCCAATAAGCCTAAGTCTACAATTTCAGAGATGGCATGTTGAAGTTAGTAACGGGTTATAAAATTCCAGAGACCCATAGCAGCTGATGTCATTATGTTGGATGGAAGGGAGTATTACAGTGCACTATAAAACCATGAGTGGGCTGGAGTGAGTGAAAATGCTGATTTCCACTGTCTAATGAGGAGCAGTCATCTGGGCCCAGCGTGAACAGCTTTACAGCAAGCAGGAGGAGCTGGTTCTTCACACAGATGACAGACTTGTGCAATCCCTTGTTTTAGGATGCTGTGCATGTAAAAAATCATAGGTAATCCAGGGCACAAGCAATAAATACCCAGACAAAAAGATCTACTGTGATTGCCAAATGTATGAACTACGGTGGGCTCGGATCGTCCACTAAGCAGAAATCAGTCAGAGTGAGTGAGTGCTCACAGGTATTGCACACAGCCTGTGTTCCCTGGACATCTATTACAGACACTGCTGAAGTCGAGTGACTGGCTTAGACACACTTGGTGAAGCACTAACTCAGTTCTTACATGCTTACTGTATTCCCTTTTCTGCAGTTCACTGTAACTGGATCTATAATTTCAGGACATTCAACAAATATTACCTTAAAGTCAGACCTGGGTCTGTGGCACTTCAGGCCCTGAGTGAAGTCCTACCAATCATCCTACCACCCAGCTTGCCTTCCAAAAGTTTCCATCCCTAGAGCAGCTACAGCAAAACTGATAACAAAAAAACTTCTGCACTGTAAAATGTAAAATTAAAGCAGTGCAGATTTAATTAAGTTGCCAGGCTGTAAACATATAAACTGCCATTGTTCAGATATTGTTTCACCTTCTGATCAATCAGTCTTTCCATGGACACAGGGCAGAAATCCAGGTTAGTAAGTTCTTAAACCAATGTATATTTTAATTATGTATGTTTGAATCAACACAGAACAAGTGTGATATTATAATTAATAAAGTAATGTAAATGAAGCAAAGTTTCAATGTTATTTGGTATATCATAGTATATTCTTACTGACAGAATTTCTGTGAAACTCTTAGAAGGCAACATTATATTCACCCTGAATAGAATTTGTATATGCTGGGCAGGCATGTTGATACAATACCAATATTGGTGGTGGATGTACCAACAGCACCAGTTTCTCCTCTAGCCAAGGCTTCAGATCAGTGTGCTGCCTCGTGAGAAAACCTATGTGGATGCCTGTTTTCAACCCTGCTGCTCATGCTCCTTATGCTGAGGTGTTGCCTTTCTCTGCCTTGTGTGATCATCCCATCTTCGTTTTCCTATGCCTCCAACAGTTTTTTCAGCTTGTTCTTTAGGAAAATCTCTTGTAGTCTGCTTAACTTCCTCTGGGAATTTTCATAACCTTCAAGTATTGTTTCTGTTTAGTCCCCCCTCCCTTCACCCTTCATACTTCAACATCTGCAATATGTTCCTAAGAAACAGCTCTGTCTGGATGGCACACGTCTCAGTATTACTATCTAGTCACTTTTGATGCCAAACCCATAATATCACTCACTGAACAGTTCAAGCTAAGTGTGATTAAAATAATTCCCTCACTGAAGACGTGTCACTAATATTCCTTTTTAAATCTGTGGACACAACTGCAATTCTGCCAATCACTTGAACTTATGATTTTTTCCTGTTTGATTTCTTAAATCCAAGATATCCCTAATTTTCTCCCATTCATTCTGCCTGCAATATTAATCTTTACCTGCCTATCTACACAGAAAAAGCACTGGTCCTGCTTGCAGAGCATCCTGCTTATTGAGTACACAGCAAAAATATCCCTGCTCTGCTATGAAATGCTGCTCTGTGTGTGCATTTCCCGATCCTTTGATCATGTGCTGCTCTGTTTACAGTTTGCTTGTGACTTCACTATCAAATTTATGTTATTTGTTTTATGTTCATAACCTAATCCCACTTTATCTCTCCTTCAGAAACACGAGATTGTCTCCTGCTTCTAATCAGCTACTGATAATACCCTTCATCACCCACTTGATTCATTCTCAAGCAGTTGCTTTCATGTTGTTCACGCTTGGAAGAAACACTCCAAAATAACATCATTGCTTTCCTTCAAGTCCCATCTCCAAATCTGTCTTTTGACATTATGCTTATAAAAGTGCCTGGTGTAAATAAGCTGAAAATAATTCTAAGATTGTTGTATTGCTTTGTTTCCTTTTCTTCCTGAGCTTTTGTTTATCTTTGTGGTGGTGTCTCCTGCAAAAAGTACATGTATTTTTATGCAGCATATTTTCAATGGTGTTTGCAGACCACTTCATAAATTGCATTCAGTCTTTTGGTTTCTGGATCATACTTTAATATGAACGTAATTGCAGTGAGATTGAAAACCTAAGGTTCCTCTAATTTTTATAATTTTGGTTTTTAATTCATGCATGGATCTGTACTGTGTGCTCCATTTTCACAGCAGCTGAATGACTAGAATGTGTTATATGTTTTTCTTCCCACCACTGTTTTTATCACAACTACTGTAGAGAAAATTGAAGCATAAAGAGATGAAGGATAACATTCAGAGCATCTATTTTCCAACTTTGGACAGCACGTAGGTGGAATGTAAGCAGTTAGGTTTATGGGGAGTAAATTCACAAACCAACATTGCAGTTCATAATGTTCTGTCAATATCTTTATTCTGGAGCATGAGAATCTATAGATGCCCACACACTCACTCCCTGGACTAAATAACTAAGCACTAAGCACAAACACAACGTGCAATTCCTTGAGAGACACTTTAAGAAACTCATGTATAATAAGTTTACTTCCATCTCTGGGGTTCCCCAAGCAGTTTGTTATACTCCTATTTTAATGCTTGAAAAGCAAACAGCACAAGTGTATTTGTTGTTCCCACACCACAACATTGACCACAACAAGGAGCTGCCATGGGCAAGACCTGCAGCACAGCATGGCAATCCAGGAGCTGCATAAGGGTGCCCAAATCTGAATACCCTGCTTTCCAGAGTATGCTCCTGAGCTACTGAGGATAGTTCAAGGAACAAAAGAATACAAGAGGCTTGAAGGTAGGCAGCCCTACATCTGGGGGCACAAAATCCCAGGGACAGGATCTATCTCCATATAGTGAAAATTTTATTCTTTTTATATAGGAAGAAGGTACCTTTAAAATGAACTCATAATGCTATGACCTCTATTTGAATGAACTCAGAAAAAAATGCAATATGCAGGCAAAATTTTGAAGGTTTATTACCTTCCAAAAATCATGAAATAAAGTCTTTGTCTCATTTTATATTCCTTTTTCCCTCAAGTTTCATTGTGATGCCTCTGCAGTGAAAAGCTGTATTTCTGTAAACAATATTGGGGTTGTGGCTGTTATCATTTCACACAAGACCCCTCTTGCAGAAAGAGCTTTGCAGAATATTGGACTATTTTTTTAAGCACCCTTGACAGTCTGCTGTGCTGAGTCGAAAGATTTCAAGGTACATTAACTTTAACAAAAGAGTGTCTGTGCCATAAGCCCCCATTTCACTTCAAAATAACGATAGCTGTTTTAAAAACATATATATAACTTAACCCAACTCTTTTATTTATTATTATTATTTATTTAGAAGGTCCCTCAAGCAAATCCAGATAGAGGCTGATAGGATGGGATTTGCAGGACCAGGGACAGTTTCAATTTTGCTTTGAATTCAACATAATTGAGACTGTGGCATTTGAAAATGTGCAGTCTGCAGATTAGATCATGTAGTTTCCCACCCATTACTAACTCTTCTCCTTCCAGTGCACGATGTGCTCTGCCTCATACACACATTCTGTTTCATTCTGCAGATAATCAAGGGCAGAATTTAGAACCTCAGGAAAATGCTTTTTCACTGCACAGGAATTGCATCTTTAGTCTTTGCATGCCAGAGGATTCTTCAATTTATTGCACGGAGCTCTGTTTTCTGTGTTATTCTTGTATTCTTTTAAGTAGGTTTTCACCTTGTGAAGAAGTAATTTCTATCATTGTGCTTTGAATCCAATACTCTGTTAACTCTGCAAAACACTTATGCTGGGTATACTTAAAATCAGAAGGGAATTTTTTTTTTTTTTTTTTTTTTGGTGTGTGTGTGTGCTCTTTCACTAAATTGATATGGGCTTATTTGTTGGTATTACTAACTTCTTACCTCTTTTAACTTTACTGAAAACCAAGTTTTTGTCTGCCTTGGTCTGAATTTCATACAAATTTATAGTTTTGTGTACTGTAACTGACTTCCTGAGGCTTTACATATGTGCATTAATGAAGCTTCTGTGGTCTTCTGCTGTAACACAACAGCTTCCAGCTCCTTTAATTGAACAAGTGCACCTGGGTCTGTGTCCAGAATGTTCCAATAAGAAGGACTTGAAACCCATGACAGAATAACAATAATAAATAATAATTTTAAAAAGGATTTTTTTTCTAGCATTCTTCTATCCTCAATTTATCTTTGCTCCACATCATTGGATCATAAGACATCATTCCAGTTTTCCTAGAAATTGAACAGACGTTTACAGCAGTGTAAAGTGAGTGTAAAATGCCCCAAATAAAAATAGCAGTTTTGTACTCATTTTGCCTGGTTGAGCAAATATGATCATGATTGTCTGATAGCCCACGACTCCGCCAGCATTCCTGCTCGCATCAGCAGCACTCTCCACCTTATGTTCAGCATAAAGTTTAAGTAGCTTGTGGCTACATCTATGTCATAAACAAAACATGCAAGCACTTATTTTCTGGCCCCGAGTTCAGACAGTTCAGACAGGTCTGTATACATTCAAACTTTCTAAAACAAAGTCGACCTATTCAAGCCACTTACTGAGAAATATCCTTTGTCTGTGCTAACTCCTGAACCATGGCTGAAAATTTTGGAGGAGATTCTAGTTGGCCAGACTTTATACAAAAAACAGTAGAGAGAACCAGATCCTAGGCTCTGTCATGTTTTCTGGTATTTTTTAATGAGTAAACTGAGTTTTTAAGTAGTTTGACGAATGGACTGCTACCCCTGTTAATAGGACTATATTGTTTTCATTGGACAAAAATGACCTCTACTAAGTTTCAGTTGCTTTTCAGTCTTTGATTTCTTGCATTTCATTTCAGTGAATTGCACTGCTTTGATCTTCTTTAGAGTTGTTGTGGTCTTTTGATTTCTTGTTTGTGTCTTTTACCTTATAGTTTCCTGACTTAATGTATGCCTAATTGATCTGAAAAAGGCTACAGAGGGTTTACATGCCATGTGTTTAGATAGTGGGTGATCTTAGGATATTCCTTTCAGGTTTTAAAAGTATGTTACTTAACCTGCTCTACAAGCAAAAATGTTTCCTTCCATGATTGATTTTATCCGTACAGTTTAGTCCTCTCCCTAAATATTGACCCATGATTCTTTCTTGCCCATTTTAGATTTTCTGTGTACGTTTCTCTAGTTAAAAAAAAAATAAAATAAAAATACTAGAAACAACAATAATCGATTAACGTTTGCTAAATTTCAAATTCCAAGTTTGCTTCATCTTGTCTGAAAGGAATTACAAAAGAGATAAAAAAACAGAATAAGGTGAAATCCTTGCTGGTCCATCTTTAGCTTAACGGTTGGACTTTATGATCTTAAAGGTTTTCTCAACTGAAACAATTCTATGACTCTGTTCTACATTTAAATTTTCTGGCATGGTAGCTGCTTTTTTCTGGCATGGTAGCTGCTTTTATCAGGTTGCATGCTATTATATACCAATTCTATTTTCTCTTTTCTCCCTCGTTTCTGATAGACTTCTCTAAAGTCTACTGATGCCACTTTCTAAACACCTACGATGACAATCGTCATCCAGCAACAACTGAAGTTTCTACATTAGTAGTGGAAACTTTTAGTTACACGACCTTGACAATAAAAATGGATGTTATTTTGATCCTAAGTACCATGAGCTCTAAATATCATACAAATCATTATTGCTGTAAACAGAAGCTAGAATCCAAGACAAATGCCAATGAGCCAGACGTGGGCAAAGAATACTTGCTCATAACCATGAAACTGATTTTTTTTTCCCAGAGATCTTTTCTCTAAATAACAACCTGATGTAAAAAGTGCTGATTTTGGGGGTGTTCAAAGAACAGATCTACATCTAAAGGCTTGTGGTTCAGGCTTGTCTCTAATTAAGAAGTGTCCTAAAGTGAACAAAGGGCCACACAGTAGGAAATATATGCTTGCAGACACCAATTCACACCTGTTAATGATTAGTTTGCAGACACTACCAGATGTGCTATTTATCTGATGATCAGAGTAATTGAAATGAATTGCTCTGAATCAGTCATGCGAAATTGTCCCAGTTAAGTAGATGTGCTGTTTCTCCTCTGTTTTCTTATGGGCGAGATGGAGCTTATAATTTTCCTTAACACTGTCCTTTACCCTTTAATTAGTGCTCCCACAAAGAGTTGGAGCTGCATGCCATAACCTCATCCTAAAAACAAAGACAGACAATAAGTCTGTTCAGAAAGATTTTGAGTTTGATCATGGGTAAGAGTTCACAGAGGTATTGGCTAGTAATAAAAACAGGTCATGACTTTAATCACATACACAGAAATCTGCAGTTCAATGCTTTCAAGGTCAAAAAGTAAAACCCTACACACTGGAGGGTTGCAAACTTTTAGAACTCACTGACAGAGGGGAATAGTGGTAGTGGAAAGTATCAGTGTAGTTCCCAAACAGGAACAAGTGAAAAACAAATTAATGTGAGTTCAGAGGGAGAGTACAAAGGGAATGGATGCAAACAGTAGCCAGGTTCACGTGTTTTCCCTCCTTTTGCCACTGCTGGAGACAGAGGCATAACACTGACCTGGACCAGACAGGCTTCTCTGTCCCCACGTTGTTCTCTTGACACAGCAAATTATTGAGATTTCTTTCTTCCCAAAAGAGCTACAACCAGCTATAATACCAAAAAACTGACTACTGAGAATTAGTCTGTGAAAGGATAAATAAGAAAATAGGAGGAAGGCCATTTAGACTTTTCTGTTGTCCACTCCTACAAGACAGACTGATCCTGAATTCAGCCTGTGCTTTATGCTGCCAAGTCCATAAGTAGAAAGCAGGATGAGATGGGTTGAAGTGTGTGTATTATCTAGGCAAACATAAAAAAGATGTCTTTAGACATAGAATAGTTACAGTGGCATGGGTTTAAATTCTTTTTTGTAGTGCAAGGTTTATTTTTATACATTACTTCAGGTCTGCTGATGCTTTTGATTTAGATTATGGTAATTCTTCTACCTTATGCCATTTGATATTTTTTCATACTATGCAAGAAATCTTTCATAGTTTGTCTGTGGCAGATTGAAGTTTCTTTATATCTCCAGCACAGCATAAAGAGTACTGGTCCTGGTTTGCCTAGAGGAAAAAAAAACCAAAAACAAATACAACAAAACAACAACAACAACCCTAGGAAAAATCTGATTGGAGAGATCAGAGAACTGAAACTAAGAATGGACCAGAAAGAGAGGCATTAAAAGACTTAAACTATGATTTCCTGGAGATTTTTTCAGGGCCTTTGTGTACATTGAAAGTTCTGTGTGCAGTTGTGATGGTAATAACTTCTAGTTCAGTTTCCTGCAACCTCTTGCCAGAAATACTTGTCTGCTTCTATTTCTAGACTTACAACCCTACGTCTGCAATTGAATTTCCCTCAGGCTCATGACCCCGTGTCTTACATGAGGTCACAACACTTCATTTGTGAAGGTCACCGTTACCATCTGAACAAGAACAGAGAAAGTTTTCTCTCAGTTTTGGAGTATTTTTTTTTCCCAGAATACTGTACCTCCAGCACTATTTATATGTTACTTAATGATGTCCATTGCACTACTCGAAGCTGAAGCTCACGTGGCCTGTTTGAGCTGTTATGAAGGAAGACTACAGAGTTGGAAGAAGAGTAGAAATCTCTGAGATCTCTGCTCAGTGTGCTATCCACTGGACCACGAGCAGTAGTTGGCAGATACAACTAACAATATTCAGCCTTCTGTTGGTGAGGGCTTATTAAAAATTCTAATGATTTGTGTTTTTGTCTCAGGTTATTTATCTTATTCTCTCTCTCTCTCTCTGAATGCTGGAAGGAGGTAGTCAGCATCATTACACCCTAGACAATTGAGTTGATTGCTTTTTTCATAATAGTGTTGGAGAACAGAGTTGTGCAATTTTCAGCAGGCGACAGAACAGACAGAAGAAAAAGTGAGTGCTTTAAATAGAATTACTGCAATGCTACTTGCAAAATGCTCATCGTTAACCCTTAATGAACAGACCATGCTCAGCTATTGGTATGAATTTATTCATTTAGGTTAGCAGTTTTCCATCCCTAGATTTTTGCACACGATTATTCCTGTCCTCCCATATTCTGGGTTTTCCTCTCTTAATAAGACTATGGTGATTTGTTCCTTGAGCTGTGCCTCTTTCTTATTTCTCAAAGATGCCTTTCTTTTTGCCTTCACTCACAAGTATATTTTTTGTTTTCTATATGTTTCCTCCTCTTTCTTCCCTCATTTTTCTTTCTGTATCCTATGTCATCTACCTATTCACAGGGGTATCAAAACAAGTTATAATCCTTAAAAGGATTAGCTTCTAAACAGTTATATAATGAAAGAATCATAGAATGGTTTCATTTGGAAGAGACCTTAAAGATCATGTAGTTCCAACCACTCTGCCATGGGCAGGGATATCTTCCATTCTGGCTTTGAGCATCTCCCAGGGATGGGGCAGCCACAACCTCTCTGGACAGCCTGTCCACCGTACAGTGTCTTGTTGAGGTGGGATAGCTACTCCAGTACTTCTGCTTTGGTCTTGCACAGCCCAGTTTTTTTAGCAGAGAATTACAAAGGTGGCTCCTGTGAGAAGCTGCTGGAAGCTTCCACCATGTCAGCAGAGCCAATCCCTGATGGATCTGAGGATGGACGTGCCCAAAACTGAGCCAATGAGAGAGGCTGGTAACACCTCTGTGATGACATATTTAAGAAGGAAATTAAAACTAAGTCACACAGTTTTTCTCCTAGTCAGAGAAGAGAAGGAGGTGAGAACATGCAAGGGAAACAACCGAGAGACACCAAGGTCAGTGCAGAAGGAGGGGAGGAGGTGATCCAGGGGCCAGAGCTGAGATTCCACTGCAGGCTGTGGTGAGAGCATAGTGAAGCAGCTGTGCCCTGCAGCACATGGGGATCCAGGGGGATGCAAAGATCCACCCACAGCCCATGGGGATGCAGTGGGGATGCCACTGAAATCCATTTCTTCCTAATATTTCAGTGGGCAATAGAAACTAAGTAAATATATTTGGAAAAAATCCAAGCTAGGAGTCTCTGCTCCCAAGGCTGCTGCATGGATTACGCATGGATGGCCAGCACCCTCTTACTTCCCAAAATGAACCCCTCCAAACAGGCTGATGGAAACAATCCATGGTTCATGCACACGACCAAATGTTGTCTGCAATCACACAGCAACTTGAATCAGTGAAACTGTGAGGTGCAGCAGGCTAAGAACTGAACGCTCTGGGCAGCTCAGTGCCAGTGTTCATTGTGTGCCCTGGTCCCATTTAGTTCTCTGATATAGGTGTACCAGGAAAGAGCTTGTTCTTGGAAGCAGAAAAGCAGGTGTGCCTCAGGAAGGAGCCAGAGCTGGGAGTGGGGAGCAGCGTTGTCACTGCCCAGGGGCTGAGCAGGGCTGGGCTGTGCCAGTGACATGGCCAGGGCCCATCCAGAGCAGGGACACAGCACACCTGCAGGCACAGCCAGCTCTGAGTTTCTCCAGCAAAAAGGTGAAGATGCTTCGGGAAATTCACACCTTTTACCTCTTGCCCAGAAAAGGAAAGCAATAGAAGCATAAAAACTACAAAGTGGGGGATGCTATTGCACTGATTTTTGTGCACATATTTCTTTGTTATATTTACCCTACATCCTGACCAGCCAGACTCAGTGTGCTTTAAATTACCCATTATTCTTGCCAAAGCACGTGTTCAGTGCAAATGCACTGAAAGCTGGGAACAGCTGATTCCTTTAGGGGGTGATTATTCACCTTACCATGGAAAAAATCAGCATATTCAGGATGTGATAACAAAAATTACTGTTTCTTTACCAACAATTCTCCCCAGATTTTGAAATCACTGCCATTATTTCAAGAAGCATATAAAAACAAATAATAATAAACCCTGCGTATCTTTTCCTTCTACAGTTTCATCTGCCTTTTTGGGCAGGAATCAAAATTTTTATGGATGTCTTCTTGCTTTTAAAGTCTGTTCATAATTATTTTTCACTCCTACACAACACTTGTATGTCTTTGTGAAGTTTCCCTGGTTTATATTCCACCTCCATCTTCAAACCCTTAGCATCCTTCTTTTGTGCCTGGTAATTTTTCATTCTACCAATACTAGTCACCTACAAAAAATTAAAAGAGAATTGGCTCCTTTTTCCTTCGAAAATCCCAGTAGTATAATTATTGTCCAGTAAGTGTAATTTAACATGTCACTAAACTCAATCTTTTGCCATTGTATCAAGTTCATGAGAAAAAGACAAGATGCTGTAAACAGACTGTATGCACAGTCTGGAAGAAGCTTCAAATATGTCACAATTTTATTTGTTCATACCATGACTAGAATTTGTAATTTGTCAGAAAATTTCTTAAATATTCACTGGGCAGAGAGGGTGGTGCTACTATTTTGGTGATTCATTAGTGTTGCAAGCTTGCAATGAAATTCATCCTAAAATGCTCCAGACTGGTTCAGTATTGAAGCTGTCTCAAGGCTCAGGTACCTCAACCTTCTCTCACACTTGTGAGAAGGGCAAAGATCAGGCCCTGTGCCCTGCACTAGTGTCTCAGAACTCCTCATTACTTTCTCTTATACTCATTACTGTCATTACTGGCTATTTTTGCACTCTCTAGATACTCTAAAATTATCTCTAAATAATCTGTCTTTCAAAATATGCTAAATCCAAGTGCATAAAAGTACCACAGTGAATTAAAATCATGGGGTTTTGACTAGAAGCATGGGAAGCCATGTGTGACAACAGAAATTACAATTGTAATCAAAGTCTGTTTTGATCATTGCTCTTCCAATCTAAATACAGTGTATTCTTATGTTCTATGTACATCCTGCTAAGTTATGTGATAAAGCCCATATGCATCCCCACAGATGACTTCAGAGAAGATAATAGGAGAAGGGGGACCCCAATAGTGCTCTGCCAGGATACTTCCAGACCCATCACAGTGGCTATTAGCCCCTCAAACACCCATCTGCACAAGCCCAGAGGAGCATAAAATGTACAATGGCAGTCAGGAACCCAAATCAGAGACTCCCAAGGAACAGCCACCCTCTCTGGACTCTACACAGGATAGTCCCAGCAGAGCAGTCCACCCCCCTGCCAAAACACAAAAACCATCATCACAGATTTTTGGATTATGGGGGCTGCTGCCTTGGGGTGGGACTTTTTATAGGATGCAGGGGAAAAAAAAAAAAAAAAAAAAAAAAAAAAAAAAAAAAAAAAAAAAAAAAAAAAAAAAAAAAAGCAGTTCTAGGTCATTCCTATTATGCAAGATTTAAGGGAATAACCAAAGGCAGAACAAGAAAGGGTGATTTTCAGAGGAATGAAAGTTGGAAAAGAGGAGTAAGGGGATAAAAAAGATCAGACACACATTAATAATTTCCTGGTCAGTTTGTTGTCTGGCTGTGCTCTGTCAGGAGAGGGAACAGTCTTGTTGCTTTCCCTTCAACTTCCTCCCCAAGTGACGACTCCCTGCTCTGTGCTCACCTGCATGCATGAGGGTCTCACTGCAGCAACCAGAGCCAGACCACAAGATGGACATCCTGTGTGTCCACAGTGCCAGGAAATGGAAGGATCATCTAGTGAAGATCAAGGTTGACCAGCCCCTGAGTAGCCTGGGGGTTTGAGTGAGCCTGCTTGGGACCGTGCAGGATGTGAGAGTGCCTGTGTATCTCCAGGGGTGAGCACACAGTGTCAGCTGTGGAGAAGTTCTGGGTGGTTCTGTCCATGACAGCAACTGGAGAGGGGGTACAGCCCCGGGGCCTTCTATGCCAGCAGCTGTGGAGACTGGACAGAGTGTCTGGGTGCAGCTGCTTCAGGAATCCTGCTTACCCATGGTACATATGTATATGTTTTCAGCAGTGGACTCCCACTCTGCCCAGCCAAAGGAGGAAGCAGGATGAAGCTGTTGGTGTCATCTTGGTTTGATGGGTGCTGGGGGTGTGTATGTCTGATCTGTATGCCTGGCCACATTTATGCATATTTTTATATGTGGATATGATGTCCATAGGTGCCTATAGGAAACAGCCTCAAATTGCACCAGGAGAGTTGGATATTGGGATTTTTTTTTTTTTTCCCACCAAAAGTTTTGTCAAATATTGGAACAGACTACACAGGGCAGTGGAGAAGTCTCCATCTCTGGAGGGATTTCAAAGATACATGGACGTGGCATTTCAGAACATGGTTTAGTGGAGGACTTGGCAGTGGTGGATTAACATTTGGACTCAATGATCTTAAAGCTCTTTTCTGATCTAAACAATGCTATGATTTTATGATTACATCTGTCAGTCTGTCTATCTGCATGAAGACATTTGTGTACATGAATGTGTAGAGTGTGTGTGCTTGCTTTGTGTGCATGTATGTGCTGGGAATAGATCTTCATTCTCACTGCCAGTCGCATCTGGGTACATGGAGCAGCAGCACATTCACCTGTCTCAGACAGACAGACACACTTATGCAGGCATATAGGTATCATTTTTATATAAGGATACTTTTTCTCTCTGCAAGAATGTCAGTTTTGGAGAGGTGAAAGAGCTGGCAGTGGTTGAGTTCAGTGATATCCGCACACCAGATGAGGTTTCTGAGCTGAGACTCAGGGTCATGGTTATATCCCAGCCTCATAACCTCGTTTGAAACATTATGTCAGTCTCTCACTAAGGTAACAGAAAGAGTTGAACATGGAACCAACCTTCAATCTTGCTTTTTCATAACATTTTAAGGTCTGCTCTTTTCCTTTTGCTAGCCACGTACTTTTTGCCATCTTTCTGCATCCATAAGAGCTGAAGTATATGCATATTTTAATGTAGACTGAGCTTCATCCATAATCTCATAACTCCAGGAGGATTTAATATAATTCTCAGTGATTATTTCCAGGGCCTGTCTTTGCAGGTGGTCATTGATTTCCTGAGCTTCAGCAGAGTGAAATTGATGTCTAGCCCACACTAGTAAAAGGTTTACTGGAATAGATATATCTCTCAGTACAGCTAATACTGGCAAGCACTCTATTATGGATGCAGTTCTATTGTAGAGGAGAGAAGTAAAAGGTTTTCATCCTGTTTTTTCCTTGGGAAGGCTTTTTTCTAGCATAGAGATGTTATTCAAAATTTCACCCCTGAATGATATCTGCAAGTTTTAGTCATAAATCTGGCTTGATTTTTCTCTGTCTTTTCATTCCTCATGTGGAGCTGGAAAACAGCAATGAGAACTGACAAATTGACTTTAAATCTGCAGAAAGGCAGCAATGTTCTTTGCTTCCAGTCTGAAAAGACAAGCAGAACAGGAATTCACCCTTGGCCTGAGTGTGGAAAGCTTTCTCCAAATGAATGCCACCAAGCTCCTAGGTTTATAGGAATTTATGGCTTATGTAACTTCGGAAATTGGGCAAATCTCTCAAATACCTGTTTTTGTCTCAGTGAGAGAGCTCTGTGACACAAAAAGGGCACAGTGGGTGATGTGAGACGGGGGGACCCACTGCTCAAGTTGCGTCTGAGCCACTTGGAGGAGGGGCTCCTCTTCCTGGCAGAAGCAGCACAGAGCACTGTGACTTCTCCATCTCCATGTTTCTACATAGAAAACATCAAGAGTGGCACAGCCTCAGGTACCTTGACATGTTTATTTGTGCACAGCATGTTAAAGGGAAAATTTAAAGTGCAGTAATTAATTCTGCCATGCTCCCTGTGTTGCCATGATCAAGACAGGAGCTAAGCAGAGGAACTCATATTTGATTGATTTTTGATCCTAACCCTTACCAAGCCTTTGCCTGTGATAGCTTCTGACTTGTTTGGACACAAGTGGCTGGTATAGGTAAGCCTGGCCATAATGTGGTATACAATTTCTTCTTCTATGGTTTAAATTAAAACCTGATTTTGGGAATTAAGAGACACGAAACGGCAAACACATAAGGTTTATCCTTACTTAAACATTCAGGGCACATCTGTCCTTAGTAATAATTAATAATGCCGTGCAGAAACCACACTGGGAAAATTACAAAGGTTATTATGTGGATTAAATGCCTCTTCTTTGTCTGAGCCTTTCGATCTTTCTGTAGTGCAAAACAGCTACACAACAGGATAGTTAATGATTTGGGTCTACATAAAATCTTGGGCTCATAGGTCACTGAGTCTGTGGGTAAGAAAAGCCAGGGAAAGCATCTTAGAGGGGCTGGCACTGCTCCTGGATGCAGAATCTACCTGAGCTAGTTTTCAGTGCTCTTGCTTGAGAGGTGCTGGCAGGACATCTGTCACCAGAGACTGCACAGAAAGCTTCCAGTGCACTTGTGCTGATTTTCTGCATCAAGTTGAATGTCCATGTTACAGAAGTTATGCTTGAAATTGCAAATTGGTTCTAATATATTTGAAGAAGTGATTTCAGGTCTTAGCTGCAGTCCTGGAGAGTTTGCAAGGTGCTATATTTTAGATTAGATCCATGATGCACTCTTAGAGGTCTTTCTTTTTTTGAGGGTGTTCTTTCACATGTGTTTTTTGAGGCTTTTTGGTTTCTTTTCTGAGCAGACATGTATGTGCTGCTTAAAATACAGAATCTTGTCAAACATGGAAGTGGAAAAGTGACACTAAGAACAACCCTAACTCTATGACAGTGTTTTTTCTCGAAAATCAGAAATCAGCCTGGAAAGATGCAAATTCTTCATGCACTTGTCACCATGCCAATGGCACCTAAATATACTTGTAATCATGCCAATAGTTCCTAAATAGATCTTAGTTTTGACCACTGAAGAACATAACATGTATTTAAACCATTAACTAAAAACACTATGTGAAAGGTAGGGGTGCAAATGTGAGCTTTTTTTTTTTTTTTTTTTTTAAGAACATTTGCTGTGATTTCTTTTCAACCAATACTTTTGCATGGACCTAAGTTGGGAAAGTCACTGTGTTGTACTGTAGTCAGATTTATTTTTTAATAAAAGACAGAAACAGTATTCTATAGCACTACATCCATTACGTGTCTAATGAAAAATCAATAGCAGCTGGGTACCTTATTCCAAGAACTGCTTTTAGAAATTCTACCCATGGGATATTTGTGAAAGGTAGGTTTAGTGTCTTAATTCCCACAAAGTCTGTAATTCCGGCTTGTTTCTGCTTGTTTGGTATTCATTACAATACCCATAAAAAACTTGGTAAAGTGTGCTCATAAAATTTTAGTAAAGTTTTATATGCATTACAATAAATACAAAACAAGAAGAGTCTATGGACTGTCTCTCATATGTACAGTAAAGGGAAACAAAAAAAACCCTCTGATAGCAGGTTGTAAATAAATGGTGTTCTTCAGCACATACACTAAGTAGCATTATGTTATTACAGTACTGTAATTCATTGGATAAATGAAGTTGATTCCCCTCTTATTTTCACTACAGTAAACCAAGTATTTACTTAAGTAAGTGCAGGTTGAGGGATTTACATACTTTTGAACCCCTGTCTGTGAAAAGAAGAATACTTTTCTCAGTATATACATGTATTTTCTGCAATTAAATAGATTTTTAAAAGAACAAAAGTAATAGGAATCTCTGTTGCATCTAGATGCTGCTTGGGGTGAAAAGTGAGTAAAGGAGCAGGAAAGGCCTTTGCAGGTTTTACAGAGATGTTTATTTCAGCCACACGTGCATCGTCCAGGGTTCAGGGAACAAAGGCCAAGGGGCTCGTGGGGGGTTCAGGTTTTGTCATGGGATCAGCAGGCGGGGAAATCCTTAGGGACCAATTGCCAAGGGACAGGGGGTGTT
>JAOTQP010001546.1:103703344-103745266 GCA_026413545.1 Cichladusa arquata
AGAGGGCATGGGGTTGACCCAGGGAACAGAACAGGGGTTGCATTCCCTAGTTGGGAACACCTTTCTGGGTCTCCACAAATCTCCATACATAGAATCAGTGTCTCTACATTTAAAGCCATATAGCTATTGAATGAAACAAATTAAGTTTTTGGCCAGAATTAATTAAAAAAAAAACAAAAAAACAAACAAACAAAAAACCAAAAACCAAACCAAACCAAAACCGAAACCAAACAAAACAAAAACCAAAAAAACAAAACCAAACCAAAACAAAACAACCCCACCTATACCATGACAATCTGGCTTTTGTTCTTATCAAATCAAGAAAGAAACATAACTTGAGATTTTTTTGCCTTACCTCATTAATATATCTTTATACTCACTGTTAAGAGTAGAGTAATTTTTAGGCATTTTGCTTTGAGCAGTCAGTGATTAAGAGCAAGGTATCTATAGTTCTTTTTCTGTAATTCTAAGGCCTGTCCAGAGTTTCCTACATTATATAAATTATTCTGCTGCTCTTGTACTTTTCCAGAACATTTCTTTGAAACTTCAAAATAGATTTTGACTCTGTGCTCAAAAAAAAGCAAAACTTTTGCTCATGGGAACATATACATAATCTTCATTTTGTCAATCAGTTTATTATATTTCAGATTTTCTCTGGGTAGCATAGATTAAATGAATACCTAAATAATGAATACAAATACAGAGGGCTAAAAGTCCCTGAAAAAAATGCGTAAGTGAGATTAAATTTATATGCCTAAAAGCAGTGTTAGTTAAAGATAATATTTATACACTAGTGAGAACCATTTTGGAAACCCTGAAACTTGAAAGGATGGGGTTTTGCTAAACCTACAAATTCTGCAAAACTTGCAAAGTGTAATTTAAAGTCAAAATTAAAAAAAAAAAAAATTATAACTGGATGGCACATCCCTGAGGAGCAGAAGCTGGGGACAGTGGGGTTTCTCACCAGGAGGTCAGAGCTGGACCCCTTGGCCAGGGCTGATACCATCACCCCAGTGAGGGGCAGGGACTGGGGTAGATATGGAGCAGGAACATCCCAGCCCCTGGAACCAGGCACCTCCTGAGAGTCAGTGCAATATTGTTCTGTGCAGTATCCCATTACCAGTTGATAAACACTGGGAAGCACTGCCGCCACCGTGAATGCCTTAGAGGGGGGTCCATGAAACAGCTGCCTAATCAAAACCTCATCTAAGGATGAATTTTCAATGAAATACCTCCAAAAGCTGCTACAATACCATGCCTATACCATATACAGGTCTATCAAAAAGGTGCCTGAGCCAGCCACACTTGAACTGGCTTTAAGCAACAAAAGTAATCTAGTCTAAGGAGTGCTGAGCTTAGCTGGGATAAGAAATCAGATAAATTAGCTCATTATGAGCTTCCTGGTGTGCTTGGCACCAGTGTATGCACCTGAGATGCATTGCACAGGTCTAGCTCAGCTATCTGAGTATGACATATCATTTGTTTGTTTATCTTCAAGCATGTAGGAGGGTGTTTTTATACACTTAAAGTTTAGAAGGTACATAAATCTTTGCAGAGCGTGGAGTGCCACTGGGCAGGTCTTCCTTCCAGTACTCAGGACACCAAAAGGGCAATTTAATAAATTTGCATGTTTCAAAAAATAATATGAAAGGAATTCTCTGTGGGCTTAATTTTAGTTTCAGGATAAATTGTTGGTCATAAGCTTGGACCTGCTCAAGCTTTCTCCTGATTTTATTTTTGCTAAGAACTCTAAAGGAATTTTGCTGTACCAAGTTATTCAAATTTAGAACATAATAGAAGCATAAGCTCTTATCCAGCAGCAACCATATCTGCCTGCATTAAAATATCTAACACTATTTGCTCAATCTCCAATTTACATTTATCTACTCAAACACAAGAAAGGTCTGCAGGCTAAAAAAGAGAAAAGAATTCTACAGCTCTGACATGCAGAGCACACAGACAGAATAGAGTCCTTTTCCTGTAATGGTCTGCATTTGTCTACTAATGATTCTGACAAAACCAAATACAACCTAGCCCAGCACCTTAAAAGCTGGTTTGAATAAATTTAAAGCAGGCGTGGTGCAGATGCTTGTTATTATTCAGAGGCATTGCTTTGCCTCTCTATACTCCATTTCCAGAAGGCCTAAGATTCCAACTAGATATTTTTGTCATGAGTTTTAACATTTGAGGAGGTTATTTAAGCTAACAAGAGCAGCTGTCTTGAGTATTGCAGTTCCCCCAATGCCTCATGCCACACAGCCTTAGATGTGCCCTTGTGGCAGAGGAGGCTGATGGCATCACGTGCTGCCTTGGAGCTTTGTCAGCAGGTGGAGGGAGGTGATCCTTCCTCTGAACTCAGCCCTGATGAGGCCACACCTGCAGAACTGTGTCCACCTCTGGGCTCCTCAGTACAAGAGAAACACAGACATACTGGGGACCATCCAATGAAGGACCACTGAGATGACAATAGAACTGAAAAAACATCTTCCATGTGAGGAAAGGCTGTGAGGGCTGGGACTTGTCAACCTGGAGAAGGAGGAATCTCCTCAATGTATATAAACATGTGAAGGGAGTGGGCAGACATGCATACAGGCTCTCTTCTGTTGTGCCTGTGACCAGACCAAGTGCAAAGGATGCAAACTGGAACACAGGTCTCCTCTGACCTTCAGGGTAAGTTGGTCCTCACAAAGACATTTTCACCTCAAAACTCTTACAGAATTGACTACAAATCCACATATAAACTTATCCTTGTAAATAAACATAATTTAAATGCAGGCAATTTAGTTTCATCTCAGATGCATTCAATAATTGTTAGCTCAGATGCACAGTCTATTTCACCCTTTCATCAGGACTTTCATCAGGAAAAATAAAACCCCAAGAATTAAGCCTAAATTCCAGGATTGCTGCTCATACAGCTTTTCATACAACTTACCTGCCAAAACCCTCTAGAAGCAGTGACACCCAGATTTGCTTTCTTAATCAATATTACACGCATTTTCTGCCCTGGTGACGCAGTATGGAAAGATCCTATTTTTTTTCTTTCTATGAAAGATAATTGGAAAGTTGTTGTTCTCTTGTTCATTATGATAAATTGGGTTAATTGGCATCAGATCACATTGATTTGTGATGTCACCATGATATCATTTTACTAAGGAATGTTGAAGCACTGCCATTTGCAATAAAGGGTTAAAGACATTTCTGTCCTCTGAGGGATTCAGAATATCTCATTAAAATTCAGTGGAAGGATGACCTCTGGTTTAAGGCTAAAAATCTGTTTTACTGTCTGATTGAGTTTTATATGAAGTTCCACATAATTCTAGTTAAACCACAATTTGTAATGCTATGGCAAATTATCATTCAATTAGACTTAGCCCTCGCTGAAATACCCATACATAGGAGATGTTGGAGATTCCTGAGGAAAGGTGCATGGGGTATGGATCATGTTCTGTTTATGAAAACAGATGGATATTTCATTACAAATCAATAGGGTATAAGTGATGGCTGAAAAAATTATTTTAATAAAGTTAATTCCCAAAAGCCCTAGCTAGAAGTAAATGCTTGTCACTAAGCCAGGTTGTGTCAGCTTTATGAATATTGAGCACTGCCTTGGCTCCTGAAGCAGGAAAGAATAAGTTTTTGCTTAGTTACCCAAGCAGGCATGTTTAATGAAAGGAAAGTACTCTTAGGCTGAATCTTAAGTACACTTGGAGGCCTCACATTATGATCCCTTGGGATTATCACAGAACTCCTGTATCATAGAGATCCTGTTTGACTTCCACGTTTGCATAGTTAATGCTAAAAGCATGACAATGCGTTGTTCTTCTAGAAAATTAATGAGTAAAATATAAATATAAGTTGATATCAACAATTCACTTAATGATATGGCAATTGACCTCAATCCTCCTGGAAACTGTGCTAAGGCACGTGGAAAATGAGGTGAATTGGTGACATCCAACCTGGTTGCATGAAGGGAAAATCGTACTTCACAAATATGGTGACCTTGTCCAAGTATACTGTGACTCCACCTTTATGGAAGACACCAGTTCTGGGCTTTTCTTCTGATTTTATTTATCCTAATGCATATGTACATAGTCTCTGGAGACATCTTTAGGTTTATGACTTTTTAAATAAGGATGTGTTTATTAATGCTATATTTTTTATTGATAACTCCTCAACTTTAGCTGAACTGGATGCTTTACAGGATACAATAAAATGTCTTTACTTGTGTTAAATTCTAGCTTTTAGGCCCATCATTAGAAGATGTTATCAGCTTAAAACTGGTTTCCTTTATCAATGAAAGGCTAATAATGTGAGTTGGCTCAGAATTGTATGGAAAGCAGTAAAAAATGTTTAGTTAGGCCATCTTATCTGTCTAGTGTGCAATTGACTTCAGCTGATATTCTCAGTAGGATGAATGCAACAAGCCATTTTCTATGTTTAAAATTAGGTCATGTTCTAAATTTTGGCTTGTCTTCCTTGAAGTCATGACATCGCTATCACCTAGCTGAAGTTATTTTTTTCTAAGGAAAGTAAATTCTATTTTGCTGTTGCAAAGTATTTTGTTTTAAAATTAATTCCTGAAATTTCCAGGTCAGAAAGCTTTAACTGTAACATGATGGATATCATGGTACACAGAGTTAATAAGAAGGATAAAGACAAGTTCTGTTTACCAAATTTCGGAAAGATCTCAAGAGAAACATTGAAAAAAAAACCACATGAAGTTGATCTTTATAAGAAAGGTATTAATACTAGTTATTTACTTTTGTCTCACAATGTTGTGTATTTAAGAAATTACTTTAGAGCTTTGGATGGAAGAAATTCCAAATATGAATATTGTAACATATTCACAGGTAACCATATTCGAGCAACTGAGCTACATTTGGTGTCTGTGTAAGCTGTGAAGGTTTTCCTCAACCTGTGAAGAGCCCAGATCTGTTTACAGAAGTTAGTACACTTTCAGTCCCGTTATTAGTGCATAGATTTCTCAGTAGGAAGGTAACATTTAGGAGAGTTTGTCTGAGCTCCTGGATTTTTCAGGCTGAAGACCTTCACCTGCCCATTTAACTACTCTTTAAGAAAGAATGCTGCTGAGAAATCCTTTGAACTTTATTCCAGGTGTATAGGCTTCAATAAGATGAAATTCTAATTGCTACTTCAAAAAAAGCTAATTATTAAACTTAAGCTGAAGAAGTCAGCTATCTCCACATCTGAGAATGTTAGTAGATCTGTCTATATCCTTTGTGACAAAATGACAAAAAATCATTTAGACTGTTAGCTCTTGAAAACTGGTGAAATTTTCATACATGTGAGCCTACAGATGTCCAAATATAAATGTCCCTGCTGATACCCAAGGTGGCCTTACACTAACTCCAACAGAGTTTTTACAGGTGTGTCAGGACACATACATTTATATTAACACTAATTTGATAGTTTCAGAAAGAATACAAAATTAATCAGAAATAGCCAACATTCACATTGTGCTTAGAATATTAAGCATATAACTTAAGAGCATAACTGAATAAAATGAAATATTATTTTACACTTATGGACTTTTGAAGATTATCTAGTGAAGCAACCACACAGAAATCTTTTCCTCACTGTAAGAAAATGCTGACATTTTATTGCAATGCAAAAAGCAATATTTTCAAGCTTTCCAAAGCATCATAGTCCCAATTTAGATTTTTGCAAATTCTCTGAGATAGTATCTCTACTCATTTCAAATATCAACAAATGTTTCAACTCTCCATCACCTTAGCTGGAACACATTCCAAGCAGCATCCAGTAAATCATCTTTTGTCCTTATCTTCCAGTAGTTCTCATTTCCTATATATACAGATAATATTTAAATTATTTTCCTAATGTAATCATATTTTTATCTTAGACAGATCAGAGTGTATCAATTTGTTTCCATAACTTAGCAGACTTTTTAGTAAAAAAAAAAAACAAAACCCAAGCCAGACTGCTGGTGGCATAAATGAAAGGTGAAAAATTGATAGGCATGGTCAGGAACTCAAGGAAATCTAATTTTTCATTAACATTCATAATGCAGCATCACTACCAATATACTCCAGCCTAAAGGACTAAAACTGAAGGTATTGTTAGCCCTGCTTATGCTCTACCCTGAAGGCTCAGAATAGAATCATACTCCCTTGACATCAATGCTTATTGGGAGGGAAATGCCACCATGCAAATGAGCTCTTATTTTACCTGTTATATCCTAAGTTTGTTACAGACACTCTAAACATCTTGTTGAGGTTTTTTTTGCTAGCCATGACTGAAAGAAATGTTTTACATTCATTCTGTTTTATAGTCATGATTCATAAGTCACTATTGAAATTAAAAATCTCTTTCTGAGAAGTAGAAATCGAGGCCAGACAGAGAAAGAGGATTAATTAATGCATCTAATGAAAGGAATTGGATTGTTGATAGAGAGGCAGATGTCCAGGGCTGTCAACACAATTCTGGGTGTGCCATGCACACATCTCCCCTGTGCATCTGCACCACTCCCATCCCAGCCTGGTCAGCTACTCTGCATAAAACTCATGCAATGTGGCATTTGGCCAGTTAAAAATAATCACCCCAGCTAATCTTATTAAACTTCAGTTTTCCAGACCTATTTCTTGTTGAAATACCTTGCAGTCAACATGTCCAACTAATAAAGGTGACTAACCATAAGTGATGGTAAAAGTTATTTAGTACAGCCCAGCCTCTATGATAAGAATAAACAAAACAGAATCTTAAAACAGCAAAGTAGTACTAAAACTAGTATACAAAAATTATGGTGGAGTAACAAGTTTATCTGCCTCAGTCTAAAATGCTGGGCTGCCCAGCATTTTAGTACTCTTTCTGTTGCAATTACAGTGCAAATAAAACTTTACTGGATCAAAATTTGTACACCATGCTCTGTTTTGCTACACACAGAAAAGCTATTTTGCAGAGCTGGCTTTTCCTGGTAAATTTTCTAAACTACTTTTTCTCCCTGGCATTATTATTATTAGAGCTTCTTGCTTCTGACAACTGTATTTCTTTAATCATAGCTTTCAGAACATCAGCTTTCCAAGGAAAAAAAATTAAAAAGGGTTCAGTCTATTTTTACTGTTCACATCTGGATGCACATGTCACACTGCAATATGATGTTCTGAAAGGTTATGACACTTTCAGCACAAACATACATATTTGTTTGTCTTAAAGCTGCCCAAATTAACAGTGACCCATCCATCCTATTTTGGTTGGGCGGAGACTCTCTTACACTTAATTATCCCTATGCACTTGGGGGAAAATTTGGCTCCTGCAGGATGGTAGTGTTTGGCATTTCAGCTAAAAATGATGCTTAGGAGCTGGGAGAAGGTGAATAGACCGAGAGAGTTACTCTGCTGCTGTGATAATCAATTATATTAACTTTGCACTCTGAGGAACGCCCACACTTTTGGAAACACTATTTTCTGCCAAAATCTTTTATTTGCATCTCTCAGGAGACATTGCAAAATAATATTCTTTGTCAGATTTGAAGAGCGATGATTGACTGTGATATTTTTAGGGTTCATCCGTGCTAAATACCTCTCCAGGGAGGAATAATACCATGCTTTTCCTTAGACTGATTGTTACAAGTTAGAGCCCCTGGGGATTTCTTTGATTTAGGTGGAAGGAAGTTTAAATACAAGTGGTCTAGAATTAGGAGGATGTAGTGCGAAAATCACATCTTCTTGATATTTCCTCTTTGAAGTGTTAAATATACTCAGATCTTAAAACCTGTTCTGGTATTACAATATTCCTACTACAGTTTAGGATAAATCACCAGGATGTTAACAAAACCTACATGCTTTTTTTTTTATAAACTCATGCATTCCTGGTAAACTTTCTTGTTGCAAACCTTGTTTCTTGTGTTTGCACCCTTTTGACTGAAGAGTTGTGAAGTGAATACACCGGTGACACAAGCCCTTCAAAGTAAACATTGTCAGATCATCTGTTCCTTGCCAGTACCAAATGCTGAAAGAAGAAAACACAAGGCATCCATTTGAGGGAATAATCACACCCTGGGGATTGTACTTCATGAACTGATAGTCTGTGTCTTCAAACTCTAAACATCAGGTCTCACATTAACCAAATTTCTTTAGTCTTTGTTGTACAGCAAGAATCCTTGGGACCTCTTTGGAAATAGCCTTCAAAATTATAACCTATTCCCCTTTCTTGTATTAAAGGTACAGAGGAAAATCTGGCTTACTTTTATTTTTTCCCTACCTCTGCCTCATGCTGGGGTTTTATGCATTCAAAATAAAGTTATTAAATGCACAATGCAGATTAAATTTATAATCTTTACAGCATCATTTTATACAAAGGATATAAAGGACATTCCAAAACTCCACCCACTTTTATCGTAACTTTAAAAATTTTAATTACATTTCAATTAATCAGTCGGAGAGTGAAATAAAAGGTTATCTGCAAAGGCATATGAAACTTTGCTGTATGTTGTGAGGTTTTATGTTTGTTTGTTGTACTTCTAAGAGAACAGCATATGCTGTACTACATAAGGGACATGACCATATGATGCCTTTGAAATTAATTTTGTGTATGAACTTTCATGGGTTTCGGTGAAAGCTTGAAATATTATCTGTCTTCTAAGGACTGTAACCAAAAAACACAAGGAAATGTCTTTTACTTCAAACAGATTTTCCCTCTGAGGTTCTAAATCCTTTGAACCTGCAGGTAGATGTTGGAAAAATAGTCTGAAAGTTGCAATGACAGACTGATACAACCATATTTCTCCAGCCTTTTGCTATATTGTAAGCTTCATGCAGTTTCATGGAGTTATACATGATTTCTGTCAGATGGCACAGCATTTTATGAAAAATAAAGATATACATAAACTCAGGTCATCATCAAAAATTAATACGTTGCAACATTATTAAAAGAAAACGTGTGACACATGATGTGACACACTTAGAGATGTTGTGAGGTGACCTGAATGTTAGCTTGTTTTACCAGTGTTTTCAAGAACAGATACTGCAAACTAAATCTTCACTGGGTCAAGGCTCTGCCAGTCTGTCCTCTTTCCTGTAAAATGAATAGTTTCAGAACAGACTAGTCCAAATCTTACCTTAACAGTTGCTATTTCAGTGGTAAAGATCCAAAACAATGACAGACAATTTCTAAGTATTACAGAGATAATATTTCCTCCCACAGTGAGACATCATCATGTTCAACTCTTTAGCACTACAGTGATTAAGTGAGCATAATATCCTGCATAGTCCATGATTTTATCTCTTTTCAGTTTTCTAGTGGCAAAGGTGTATTTTTAATCATGTGTTTTAAATCTGATTTTTAAACATTTGTGCTTTTCATTTCACAATGTCAAGGAGCCAGCTCCCACTTCAGTTTATCACAACACATCCCTTCAAAGTAGATAAAAGAACTAAACTGAAAAATTCAAACCTGGCTTTCAAAACACCTCAGATTTCATTCACAGTTGGAAAAGTTCATTAAATGTTTGAAGAAACAAAATATGCAGCTGGATTTAGATTCTGATCCAAACACCTGTCTTCTCTTTTCCCATTCACCCAAAGTCAGTGCACTTTCCTGTGCAAATATTTCTCTCCATTACCTTCTCTGTAGCAGCATGCTGGGCTGAAGGTCCCTCCACATTCCAGTATGTGTACAATCTATTCAATTTTACTGTGTCTACAAATCTAATGAACTCACTGTTGTTTTTATTCTATCATTTACATCATTAATGAAAATATTAAATAACACCCCTGGACCTATGACAGGCTCTCTTTATTCTCTTTAGCAAACCAGTTTGTCAAATGAAAGATTAGAAATAATTGTGCAAATTTGCTGGGGGTGGTTCTACCAGTTTAGTACCATTATTATGGTATTTGTACCTTCTCTGGCCCATATATGGAAATGTTATTGCACACAATACAAGAAGTGTCTCTAAGTTAAAGCTTTTGCAGTCTACTCTTCAGCAACCCACTAAGCTAATTGTCACATTGCAAGAAGAAATTGAGTTAATTTAACTTAATGATTCTTTTTTTGATCATCTGTTTTATTTTTTTTTATTCAATGTCACATTATTATTGTCTAGGCACTCACGGTTTCATTATATATTTTGTTTGTTTTATCCTAGGGCTAAACTGAAGGGCTAAACTGGTCTGTAGGTCTCAAGATCTTGCTTTAGTCTGCTTTTCAAGACAGACAAAAGTCTTAGTGTGTTCTGCAAAAGTCACATTATCTTTCAAGAATTATTAAACAGAGTAAAAGTTCTCACTAAATATGCAAGAAAAGGTCAGACAAAATATGTACAGTTAACAGTAGTAGCAGCAGTAGAAGTAATAGTAGTAATAGTGAGTGTAAACCATTATTAAAATAGGAAATTTTAATGAAGGTGCCCTCCCCATCCTCTGCCAAGTATGCTAAGGAGAAATGTATTCACTTATTTTGACATTTGTTTTGAATGAAACCAAAAGGAAAAAATATTCTGAAGATAAAAAAAAATTGCATACAATTTCTTTTTCTGAAGTGGTAATGCTTTTGGTTTTTTTTTTTTTTTTTTATTTTTGTTATGAATGTGCCTTTTTATCATTACTTCAAATCTTAGAATTTATTGCTTCGATAGACAATGCATTCCTAAGCATTTTGAAAAATGCTAACTTTACTTCTAAGAAATACTTTCCAAGAAATAAACAAAAATAAATTTTGAGATCACCAAATCCCATTAAAGACTCTCTTCCTTTTTCTATCCTGCTCTAATTTCTTCTTATCAAAAGCATTTTTAGGTACTCCTCCAACCATAATGATATTGCTATTAAACTTAAAGAAAGCAGAGTGTTCAAATGTTGTCATCAGACCAGGAGGATAGACCTAAGTTAAGAAAAACAGTCAGTACACCTGAGGTATTGCAGTTTGTTTGATCTGTCAAAGATTGCACATAGTCTACTAAAAGCAAGTCAGAGTCAATACAGGAGCTCAGGACCTCTCTCTGGAATTTTACCTGTCTTGTCCTGAACTTGCAATCAATCTGAAACAACTTTTTTACTCACAGAAGGCTAAAATTTAATGGGTTTGGGTTTATACAGGTATAGAGACTCTTGATTATAGGAATGTTTGACAGCTGGCCAAGAGAAACTGAACACAAAATAAAAGGGTGGGAAAAGTGCCAAATTATTGCAGCATTGGGGTGCTATTGCATTTTACTGTCATGCAAAATACAAATATAAGGATATGAGAAAAATTACCCCTGAAATATAATGTATCTAAGTAACCTCTTGGGATTGTGATAGCTAAGAGCTGATAACATGACTTTAAACTAGGACAGCTATGCTTTCAAAAAGAAAACAAAACAAAAACAGGTGAGGAATTGCATTCATCAGCAATAAGGGGACAATGAGGCACAGAATAAAACACAAAGGCCAAAATGACAGAAAAAGGTTTTTTTATTATGAATCACTGCTTGCTTTGGTTTGCCTTTATGCCTTACTCAGATGTTTCTTTTGCCATCTTCTCCCTCTTTCAGTCTTTTCTATCTAGAAATGCCCTCCATAGCTCAATAGAAAAAGAGATGGTGTAATTCAGATACAAATTTTCATAGGAAACACTCATTTGCACTCTGGTGCGAGTGTGTTAAAGTAATAACTGAAAGACAATAATTTGCTGGCTATTTGAAATTCATTTGCAATTTGCTATGCTAGCTCAGAGGCAGAATAAGGTCCAGATTATCTTACTTTGCTAGATGTACTCTTAGGGAGGATAAGGAAGGGGAACTGCCTCACTTTTCCCAAATGGATAACCAAAAAATATAACAAAACCCCAAAAGCCCAGAGTCACTCAGTTCACTGAAATCTGAATTTTCTCTACCTCTTTCCATGCTCTTTTGCTCATTGTATCAATCTTGGCCAAACGGGGCCCCAGAAGAGGAGGATCCTTGTGAAATGTGGAAACAGGCTTGAAGATGTATCCAGGGGAAGAACATTTCTGACTGTAGGACAGCAGGTTCTGAATGGAAGACAGGAATAAATCTTAGCCCAAAAACAGAGGAGAAGACTTTTTCTTGTAATTAGAAACCTAAGGGCCAAATCAAATCAGTACAAAATTGAAAACCTAAATATGAGGTTTTATTTTTTATTCCAGCAATCCATATGAAACTGAAATATTAATCATTGCTTATGCTTCCTTAAAATATTCAATGGGCTTCTTGTGTGATGGGGCTTGTGTTTTGGAAGAAGCTGAGATGTTAATCATTCTTATCTTGAAAGGAATAATTATATATCTTATTATTTTTGTGGCTTTGGGGGGAAACGGAGTTTAGCTACAATGTTATGAACACTGCTTGCTCCCTTCTGATGTATGTGACATCTGAATAGATATAGAAGAGACTGAAAATTCACTGGAAATATAATGTGTTGAAATGGATAGGTCTTTGGGTTTACAGTCCCAATTCTGAATAATTTCTGGTTTTCCACTGCTGTATTCCTGAAAGTTGAATCATCTCCTGTCTGTTTGGATTATACACCCTTCCAGGCAGGGACTGACTTTTCACCATGCACTTGTGCAGTGTCGTGCACAATAGGTCTCCAGGTGCTATTATAATCCAAATAATGAATTATTAACTTGTTCCACCACTATACGTTCAGCAAAGTTTGTTTTGTACCCTCACCCAGACCTATGGATGAAGTTGGTGTGTCAACTACTTACTTCCCCCTAAACTGTCCTTTAAATGAATCTCATGAACTTAAAAATTACAAATATGCATTTCTTTCCATACTCAGTTTCAGGTTTCCTAGTCTTCCTTTTCTGTATGAATGTCATTAAAGACATTAACAATGGGGGAAGGTGCTTTTTCTGTTCTTATGCATGGTTTCAGCCAGCAGGAGTAGGTGTTTGTGTGTGAATTGAGAGCACAGATATAACTTTATTTTAGATAATGTCATGTAAAGTTACTCATGCCATGGAAACAAAGACATAGAATATGTTTTATTATGAATTGTATCTCTGATTGATATTATACAATACGACTAGATAGTTAATGAAAATTTCATTTCATACTAACTCATATAACTTACTATACATCCTTTAAGACTTCAGAGCTAGGACATTGATTGGGAAAATTTGAACGTGAGTATTTTCTCCCACTGTGGGAGATTTTCAAATGCTTTAATTTACTTCTACTGATAAAGAGATTTGTAACCCAGTTTTATAAATTATTCTCTCCACAAAGGCAGAAAGCAATGAAAAGTTTGTTTTATTTTGTTTTGTTTTGTTTTTTATTTATTTTTCAGCATCAAGAATAGTGTGGGATTTTTAAGAAATGCTTTTTTTCCTGGACAGCGAGTAAAATTACAAGCCAATTTTCTTCCAACTGGCACGTTATATGGCAATTGCTGAAAGCAAATGAGAAACTCTTTTTTAGATCAGGACCCTGAGCTCAAGTGGAAATTGTCAGATTTAATAAAGCAGAATCATCCTAGGGAAGAAATTTTGTGTCTCTGTTTCCAGTGGTGCAACTGTTTGTAGCACATACTTTGTTCAGCAAATGCCAGCTTGCCTACAACACTTGCAATGAACTTTAATTGTGTGCTTCAGTAGAAAGTCTTAATTTTGATCTGACTCCCTTCAGGTAGCAATGAGTCGACTCACATAATCACACCTCCCTGTAGCAGATAAAAATAACCACCTTGATTTTCCCTCCTTCCTCACTTTTTAGAAAATGGCTGTATTTTTATGAGTTCATTCTCACAGTGAGCAGGGATCTATAAGCTTTGGAACATAAGATGGTTCTGCAATAACAGCTATTTCTGCACCATTATAGTAATTAATCACAGAAGGAGCTACCGGAAAAAAATTCTATAATTCTGAACATATAATTGAATTTTTATTGCTTTTAAACTGAAGTGTTTAGACCTTGAGAAAATCGGCCCAGCAGGGAAAAAAAATGCTCCTCTTTGCCTCTCCTTCCTTCTGTGCTTTAGACAAAGCTTGGCAGAGCTCACAAGCTAAATGGGAGCTGATTTAAAAGCTCTTTATTTCTGTCTACCTCCTAAAGAAGAAGAAAAAGTCAGTTAAAACTTAGTTTCTTAACAAAATTCACTGGAGTTGAGTTGGGATACAAAAGTGAAGTCTTTCAGGTCCAAAGGCAGCACTGGCACATTGCAGAGGAAGCAATCCCTGTGCTCAGAGGGAGAGCTCCTGGCAGAGGACTACAGGTGAAGATGAGGGAAGTGCAGATAAGTGTCAGCTGGCAAATTTGACCCACCCAGAAAAATGGGATAACAAGCGCCCTTCAGCATTTTTGAAACATCCTATATGATGAATAAAACCTTCCATGTATTGGTTTTTTTTTAATCCCCCCTTGGGAAGTTTCTTCCAAATTCAGTCACAATTTTGAAAAACTTTTAGACCACACAACTTGCACTTGTTTAAATAAACTAAAATATTTGTTAGTACATTATCTCCTTCCATTTAGAAATCCCATTGTTGGATAAAAGGAAGAGAGATCATAGGTGTGGTGGTAGTACAAGATTTACTAGCCTACATTCTCTTCCTTCCCCCTAGAATATTCTTTTGAAGATCAATTTTTAATTCTCATATTCATTAAAAACAACCAATAACTAGACTAATCATTGCAAATTTTAGGCATGAGGAAAGAAGTGAAAAGGTGGTGAAAGAAAACCATGGAGCCCAGATAGTCATATGTAACATTCTTAGTTTGACCTACAGCAGCCAAAAACGAATTATAATTTCTGGCATAAATATTAGAGCCAGTCTTGTGGGTCTTATTGAGTCATTTGGCGTGGTTGCAATTGAGTTTACCTGCACAGGTGCAGGTAAAGCTTCCTAAAGGTTGTCTTTACCAGCTAACCTAGAGTGCCCTCTTTCCTAGGTCAGTGCTGTGGAAGATATTTCACAGAGTACAGTTCCTGCATGGCTATGGGAAACAGTAAAACCTGTTTTGTCCCCTTACCTACAACTATGTTAGTTTAAGGATTATTTTCCAGTGCTGTCAAGAGATGGTGAATAAATTCTGTTTATGGATGGCTGTTGCCACACAGAAGCAGAAACCATTAGACAGTTTTTCATCTCATCTGCATTTAACACTCACCTTAGTGCTGAGCTGAAAATTATATCTTTCTTTTCATTGAGTAGAGAAGAGTAGGAAACATCTGTTTTAAAATGAAAAATTAATTTCAAAAAAGTTCTTGTTAGATCAGAAAAATTCATCCTTTTTTCCATACTGGTCATATACAGAAATATGGGCGTATATGTTTGGAATATATTAGGATAAGTAATTACAAATGCTATTCTTTAATAATTTAATATTTATCTTGCTCCTTCTATGTGTTACAAAATCCTGTGGTGTGTTGTACAGTCCCATATTCTCCAAATGTGTATGTTCCTAACTTGTGTTATATGGATAAGCCACATTTAAGATGACTAGGCAGTAATCAAGCCATAATATTAATAGATATATAAAATTATTAAGTTTTAATTAACAATCATCTATTAATAAACTTTAAACTCCTTTATAAAGCAATTTTTACTTCAGATGTAGCTCGACCAATGCACATATTTCTTCTAAAACTAATTTTCATTAAAACATCTTATTAACTGCAATGATTTACATGTATAGTGAAGACCAAAGACTGCATAGCTCAACAAATATGACTTTTAAATTATAATGTTTCTAGTGAAAGGTGACAGGCTTTGAGACAACAGGGACTTCAGACTTTTCTGGCCTTGTACTGAGTGGAGGTGAATTTAACTTATTTTAGCTGAGGTTGCAGTTTTTTAGTTATGAGGTGACTATGGCCAAATTTCTTTTAGCTCAAATTTATCTCTGTACCACTGTGTGGCATAACACCTATTGCTAATTAATAGAGAGTAAAACCAAGCAGCTATTATGGATTAAGTGAACTGTCTTTGACTGTAGGATTATAATATATTATAGAAGAGTAGGGGTATCAGATGACATCAGAAATCCCAGAGCATTTTTCACAAAGAAAAAACCTCAACTGGTGAGTCAGGCAAACCTGATTTTAAGGGTAAGAAAGAGGACGTAAGGGAATGGGAAATAGCAGGGTAAAAGCAAGCAAGCAACTGTTAGAAAATTTGTAAAAACCATGCTGAGGGAACGCCAGACTGAAGAGGAAGAAACCACCACAACCATCATATTCTGCTCAATGAAGATACTGCCAGTTCACTGTGACACAATTTTTATTCCTTTATTCCTGAAGTTCACACAAACTGTTGTCCCATTAGCTACAGGGTGGAGGAAAAGTGCAAAGAGCACCAGGAAAAAGGGTGCTCACATATATGGGAAACTCACACACGTACACAAACACATATATACACATATATATACAGATATATATATAAATATATATAAAGACATATACATATATGTGTAATTTAGTGAGGCTTTCCTGTAACAATTTCAATTTGACTATCAGTGCTCCCATCATCACAGCTGGACTAATAAAAACTATTTGTTGTGGCTTTAGGAGACTGCTAATCTACAATAAATTCGTTGCTTTGTGTAAAAGGGTATTCTCTTTTGCCCATAATGAGGTTTAGACTGCAAAAATTACCTTTACTGAAAGAAAAAAAAAAAAAAAAAAAGGAAAATCCTAACATGTTGTTCAATTGGCTGTGGATTAAAAAGAATATTTTCTTCATAGTTATAGAGTTATGAATTTTATTTTAAATGGCTGGGTCAAGATAGTGTCTTATGTTCCACTAAAACATAGTTGGGAACCTTGATATAATATCATATCCAAATGTCCTGATTAGGGCATGTCTAGAGTAAGGAAAATGGCTTAGTTTTCTAAGGTGCTTTTTTTTGTTTGGTTGGTTGGTTAGTTTGTTGGTTGGTTGGTTGGTTGTTGTTGTTGTTGTTTTGGTTTTTTTGTTTGTTTGTTTTTTTTTTTTTAAGTCATGTGTGTTGGCTCTTCTGACTAGATTCATACCTATGGGCTGATATTCTTCCCCAGGCAGTTTTAACATCTCATATTTTGGTAAGAGTTTATTTTGTTGAAGAGAAAATAGCATTGTATATTATGGATTAGCAGCAGACCCAGGCGCTCAATCATTTATTTGTTTATATATCAAAAAGTAGAAGTATTTGTGTTTATATATCCATTATATGTCCATTATGTATATATTTTATTTGTGTAATTATTACAGTATAATTTGAAGGAAAATTTGCCTACTACAAGAGATGTAATAAAATACTTGGAAAAATCTAAAGAGTTTTCAATAATATCAGGAGCCAGGTACACAATAGAGACTGTAACAGGGAAGAGCCAAAACTGCTTGACTTCCTTCATTGATTATTTAAAGTCCAGCTGCCTTCAACTCCTCTGCTTATTACTCTATGTTTCTTAAATAAATGGGGAAAGTAAAAAAAAAAAAAAAAAAAGAGAGTGAAAGGCCTTTGGAAAAGTTAATGAGTTTTTAATATTTTTTTTTCTAGAATGTAAATAGCAGCAAGGCATAACCTATGCCAGAATTCCAGAAAAGTTTTTCTGGATGTCACAGTGTATAGGAAAATAAAACCAGAAAAATGAAAGACTTCCTGGATAATCAAATCAGTCCTTTGCAATTGCCAGCATCAGAGTTCTATAACGGAGTTCGTGAATTTTCCCTTTATTTTAACTTCCCATTGCTTGGCAAACACTGCCAAGAAACAGTGGATGGCCCTTTGCCCAGGGATTTAAGGTCATTCCCCCAGAGCTCCTGAGTACCAGGAAGGAGCTCTTCCTTACATCATGCAGCACAGCAGGCCAGTATTTAATCCATCTCCAATAGATCATGTGTCTAACTCTGGAGCTTAATGCAATTGCAGGCTTGGCAGGGATTTCAGAGTTCTGTGTAAGTAAGAAAGAAATGAAAAGAAGCAGAAGGTCTCCTTTCTCAAACATCCTCTCTTTTGTACAGCGCAAACTTCTTTACATCTCCTTTTTTACCTGTTTTGCACAAATGTAACAAAGAGTTTTGTTGGAAGATGGATCAGAAAATGCACAGAGAACTAACTTGCATGTATATATAAAAACAAATAAAAAGGAATTTTAAGCATTTGTCTTTGGCTGTATTCAAATAGTACAGTTCAGTATTCAGGAAGTGTTTCATCCTCTCAAAGTAGTTGAGGTGTGCAAAGTAACTAAGAGAAAATATTTTTTCTGTTTCCTTTGCTATAGATCAGAGAGTATATCACTTCAAAAGTGTCACAAATAACAATTAATAATAATTAAATAATAATTAAATGCCCTTTATAATTCAAAAGTTTTTTTTTGTTGTTTGAAGTGTTTTGTATTTAATAAATAAATACTTTAAATCTCCCAAACTTACAGCATATATATGTGTTATATGTGGTTGTGTATATATCAGCATATATATGCAGAGTTAAGGTATTTATATACCTGTACATAGGTGTAACAAATTATTCCTGCTGCATGTGCACTTACAAGTTCATATGGTATTAAGTCTACATATCTTGAGTCAAAAAATGTGTGGAGGAGTTCTGAAGAAAATAATTGTATTTGTGTTATAATAAAGGTTATAATACTGATTGCTTTTATTTAAAATGGCAATTATTTTTCAGGCTGTTTAGCAGTACATCTTACAGATATAAGCATTCACCATATGAAACTTCAATTAGCAATGATTTTCAAGATATAAAAAGGTGCCCATTATAATGGCATAGTGAGAATGTGTGGTATACATTCATTTAAAGTGCTGTTAATTCAATTGCTTTATCTGATCCAAAGTCACTTAGATTATATTAAATTAGCCATCTGTTTGGCTTTCACCTTGGAATGTCTGCCAGATGCTGAGTTTGTTTATAGACAATTCATTTGCAGACACAGCCTTAACAACAGGTTTGCTTGTTGGGACTATCCCTTATGGAAGAGTTTACCTGGGAAGATGAGAATGTGCACTCCAAGCATCAACTGCTTGTTCAAAGGGTAAAAATACATTGACTACCTTGTGTCCAGTACACTATTACACAAATTATGTCCTCTTATTAATTTCTGCAATCTTTGTGATGAAGAGACTTAAATGGTTCCACAAAACTGCATCATTCTCTATAGTACCCATTTATACATTTTATGGTTTTCTTTTTAATTAAGGTCTGGCACTAAAATTACTATAACATTTTGTTATCTACTGGGCATGGAAGCTTTTTACGAAGTCTCCAGATAGCTTTTAAAAGTCTATTAAAAAGCTGTACATCATTCCATAGTTGTTACACATGGGGAAAATATTTCTTTAAGGGGATGGGCAGCATTATTTCTCCCTCTCCTACAAAACAGCACTTGTTCATCACAAGAATGAGACAAAGCTGCACAGGAAGATTCCAGAATGAGACAGAATTTAATCAAAGTACTTTGATTGGATTTTTTCAGCGGCTATTCAAGAGTAATCCCCCACGGGCTAACAAATCTTAGTCACTGGTCCAAATAAACAGGATAGTTATGCAATCACTGAGCAAAAATCAGAAGTAGTTTATGTTCACCTGGAGAGATGTTTGATTAAATAATGGTCTGAATCCAGCCTTTAGTTGTCAAAGATACCCAACAGATACTGACATTGCTAGTCCTAGACACAGAACTTTATACTAACAGCTACTGTCAGCAGCAGAAATAAGAAAATGGTATTCTTCAGGCAGCAATAAAAGGCTATTTGTATAATAAAAATAACTAATGTTCTGTATTTTCTTCTATGATTTTTTCTACAGTTGTTCATATATGCTGAACCTTCAAAGGAAATGCAAGCATTCTTACTTAGTGGTTAAGCCAATTTCTAAATGATAGGGTTTGAGACTTTCTTTCTTTAGAGAAACTTTATACCACCTTTGTTTATTCCAGGTTTTTAGGCAGAGGGTTTTTTTATGTTTCTTTGAAACATTTGGTTCTGACCAACGTTAAGGTCAAGATAATGAAATAGATGGATTTTTATCCAATCTGATTCAATGTGGAAATTCCTACAATTCAGCTGAATAAATATAGAAAATTGATATTTGGTCACTGAACTCTGACATTGCTCCATTCCAGAAAGGTTTGAGATGTACTGTGATTTTGTGCCTTAACGCTTCCAAACCTTTTGATTTAACTTTTTTAATGTAAACTAAATTAATGCATAATAATATGGTATATATCTAATTGAACCAGCCATCCTGTCAGGTCACTTAGACTGATTAAAGTGAAAGTACCCTATCAGATATGAAATGACAGATTTTCAAGAGCAATCTAATTGACAAAAGAAAAACTTCACCTTTGCAGGAGATGACTTAACTGAGTTTGGTCTGGCAATGAAACAAAGAATTCTTTTTAAGCTGAGTAAGGTTCTGGTTTTATGAACAGGCCAATCTTGACTCTCACAGTTCTTTTTCATTAATTCTAAACACAGTCATTGTTGGTTTCTCTATCAAAATTTTACTTTTTATTGTCTCTGTCAATAAAGAGTGACTCGCAACATTTTTCCATTAACCTCTTTCACTCTGTGAAGCAGGAAAAGGAGTGTCAGTGTCTACACTGATACAAATTTGTGCCCTTTGGGTCTTCATCCATGGACTGACAATTTTGAGTGCAGAGGGAATAATGGCATGGCAAAGAGAAAGGGTGATATGAATGGATCCAACAAGAAGGAGAATGGTTTTACTAATAGAAAATTTAAGGAAACCAGGCTGTGCAAAGAAACAGAAATATAGGTAGGTGTCTTTCACTGTAATGATTTTTTTTACTGCGTTTGGGGGTTCCCATAAAGTAATCAAACGATTGATTAAAAATTAAAATTTATAATTTATAGGTGGAGTAAAGAAATTTTTTTCAAGTCCATTTTTTTAAAAAAAAGTAAACATTGATGCAAAAGTAATAAATTATGCTAAATTGATGCAAACTAAATTAGTTTGTTTACTTAGAGGTGTTCTTTTTTTTTTCATTTCCATATTTTCAGGTTTTTGTGATGTGATTGTTTCAGTATTTTATTGTTTTCTTATTTACTTGAGAGAGGAAATTGTTGAAATATCAAAATTTTCCATTGGATGAAAACTCTGAGAAGACCTACAGTGTTAATAACCCTGGCACAATATGTGACAACAAGGCTTATGAGTTTTAGCTCCCAAAATAACAATAACCTCTAGAAACATTAGGAATTTTCAATTCATTGCAACTTTCTAATTGGAACTCATTTTGTTTTCAGAAAAAGATACAAATTTCTGTTAATTTTAAAAATAGAAAAAGAGAATTTTTATTTTGTCTAGCAAACTAACCCACTCTTTGGAATTCACATAAGAGAGATCAGGGTCTGGAAGATTTGCCTTTTTCATTTTAGAAGATTGTTCCGATGTTCAGGCTATTAACTATTATTTTAACTCAAAATATTTCTTTCTAGTACCAAGTCAGAATTAAAAAAAAAAAAAATAAATAAATTAAAAATCCAGAAATATTTTCTAAATAGTCTGTGTTTTAAAGGCACAGCAGATATAATGTGATTTCATGGCATTATGTGAGTACGGGAGAGACAAAATAAGTTCTATTTTCCATAAATATGAGATGTGAATCATCAAGAAAGAAGATCCAGCAACTGCAAATTCAATGCTAAGATCATCCTCTGTGGATAGTTCTTTGTAGAAAAGTTTAGAATAAAAACAATATGTCTATGCATATAGTATAAATGTATGCATTAAGTGCATATATAATGCAAGCAGAGGGATATGAAATAGTAGAATCCAGGCTGCTTTTGGACTATGTAGATGTTCCAGGATCAATACATGGAGTTGATGCTTCAAAATCATGACCTGGATCAACCAATCTCTCTTTCAAGACCTTGATTAAAAAGTACCTTCTTTATGAGCCTTCTCTGATCTGTTCAGCAACTTTATCTACACTTGTGAAATATGTTATCTAGCACAAACTGAAATAGATTCCATAAAACTGAGAATGTTCAGTTGTAATATTTTTAGTGCATATACTCTGTCTTTCATGTTTTTAAAGGATCTGGCACACATATGGCACCCTATAAATGTATTAGTTTAGCTTGCATTAAATTAAATTCATCCACAATTTGATATTGAAGGTCTATGAGTTGACTTCTGTTACTGTAAATGTAGTTGTGTTTTCAGGGAAATATCCTGTATGCAACTATTTCCCATGATATATTTCTTCACAAGCCAACTGACAGGAAAAAAGGTGAATAGAGGAAAATGCAAAGCAAAAGAAAGGAAAAGGGGATGACAGACAAGCAAAAAGTGCACAAAATACTGATAGAAGAAAGGATGGGCTATCAGGGATAAGGACAGTGAAAGAAGAGAGTTGGTAAAGTTAGAGCAAAAGAGATGATATATGGGTACAGAACAAGAGATACATAAATTTAAAGCAGAAGAAATGGCAACTAAATCAACACAGGAACCATGGAAACAATAAAAAACAATGCACAAAAATCAAAAAGGATGAGGCAGGGGGGTTAAATCTTGTTTGAAGGTGCAAGAACATTGCTCTCCTTTTTTTTCCTAGGGGTCCCCTCACATTAAAAATGCACCTCTCCCTCACTGCCACAGTCATGAGGGCAGAGCTCTCAGTGCAGACCCTGGCTGACAGAAGAGAAGGGCTCTGTTTGCTTCCTGGGCTGGGGAGGAACCATCAGTGTAAGTCACGTCTTCACTGCATGACTAAACCTTCACTGCTCTTCTCCAGAGTTCTGTGGATCTCTGCAAGTGATGAAGAGTGGCTAAAACATAGTAAGGGTGACAGCAAGAACATAATGGCTGTAGAGATCTACATAAATAGATGAACTATGGAGCAAAATATTTGACCAATTGACCATCCTAAACTGTCACCTCACTTGGAAGGCAGTTTAATTTGCCAGCGTCTACTATTTGAACTATATACTTTGTTTCTTTATGCGCATGGATTTTGCTTCTCAGCTTGTCCAGGACAAAACTACTCAAGAACTTGCTGCAGGCAGGATTCAGAAAATAATGTTTTATCTGTTTATCTCACATGATGGATCCAAACTGCTAGCCAGCCATTTTGAAATCAAACTCAGTATACATGGAAATTTGTCTCAAAGAATAAAGTTACAATAATTTCCTCCAAAAGACATTGGAAAAAGGAGGGGTTTGTCCAGTTGGGTCTGTTTGTTTTTGTAGGCTTTTACAAATACACCCATAGGCAGAACATAAATCATGAAGGTGGAAGCCTGGATGTAATTAATTTCCCAATGTGACCATATTTAAAACTGTCTGCCAATATCTCCAAGCCTGCCCTGACCTCAAGGTTACAGACTTACCTGTGACATGGGTTGCAGCCCAGTTCTGCTGACATGCAGTGCTGGAGCAAGCAATCAAGATGACAAAAGCTGGACCATGAGTGAGATCCCTAACTTATGGAAAGCGGGTAGGAATAGGAAATAAAAGGTTTCAACCCTTCCTCCTGGCCTGTTTCTGTGTATTTTAATCCTGGTGTCATTATATGGAAAATGCATAAATAATCACAGAAACATGCAGGTTGGAAAAGACTTCCAAGATCATTGAGTCCAATATTGACTGATCACTGCCTCCTGAACAAGGCCATGGCACTAACTGCCACGTCCAGTCATTTCTTGAACCCCTCCAGAGATGGTGACTCCATCATCTCCCTAGGCAATTCATTTCAATGTTTAAGATCCCTATCCATTAAGAAATTCCTCATCATGTCCAACCTGAACTTCCCCTGGTGCAGCTTGAGGCTCTGAATAATATTACAAACAAGCTCGACACTTATATTTTGGCCACCTTTTTAAATGTCTTGACCTCCAGGCCAAAGGAAAAGAGAGATTTCTGCTATCAGGATAATGTGGATTGAGAGATTTACCTTTAGTTTTTCTGCATAAACATGAAGACAAATCAGTTTAGGTTGCCCAACACTCATTTTTGAAGAACTGTGGAAAAGGTGGTATCAAATACATCCTTACTGATCACCATCTGTTAGCACATGCAGCAGTGCTTAGTGCATTAACTAAAAACCACTGCAGCTCACTGGATGGGACATGACCTCTGTGCCAAGGTGGTGGTGGTGGTGACAGATCCTGGACTTGCTGCTCCCAGGAACTCAATGGGTGTGTCAGGATAAGTATCATGCAGAATTGAGCCTAAGGGAAATGTTTTATTTGAGAAAACTGTAATCATTACTGACAAAACGGAATATGAGTGTTTCTTATTGGTGCCTATTTAAAACCTTAGATTAAAGTAAGGCAATTTCTCAATGCCTTAGAAGTAATGCCTAGAAGTAGTGTACTTTAAAATGTATGCAGAATAAAAAGTTGGTGTTGACTAAAACACATTACCATCTGCTTCTTTGTTTCATTCCACTAGAGATTAATTGAGTTGATCTGAGTTAGCAGATACTCTCAATGAAATTACATAGTGTGTTGATGAGTATTTCAATTCAGCTACTGATTAACTTGTTAGAATACCCAGGTGAGGTGATAATTGTTCCAGAAATCTGAATACGAAATTTTAAAACCAAGTTACTGCTTGTTCTTGAAGGTTGTGCTGACTTAAGATTTTCCTGTTTGTGTCTTTATCAACCACACTTTAAAGAATTAAGCTCTATGCATGTACACATCATATAAGCATATGTGTACATAACATATGTTTGTAACTCTATGTGCATTTATTTAGATGTATGTAGATATATAGACACATGTATTTATTCAGACATGTGGAAGTCAGAATCATTGCTATAACAGGACTTTCACCTGTGTCTGTACCGTAGATTTTTCAAGTTATTATGAGATGTGATTTCTTATTGTTTAAAAAAAAAATCCTAAATTTTCTTCACCTGGAATCTCACCTATATATGTATTTTGGGCTTTTAGGTATGTTTAAAAGTCTTGTATCAAGTGTCTTTTTAAAATGTGATTTTGCTCCAAAGTAACTAACCTGGAAAATATATATTTGAACATTTGATGTATTCAAACTATTCATATTGTTGAATTAAATGGATGATAGACAAGAGAAATCAAGGAAATTACTGGACAGACTAGGTAGAGCCACAGGCTCCATGTCATGAGTTAATGTGATGTAATTTTATACCTTGTATATCATCATCAGTATCCATGCTAATATTTATAAATGAGTTGTAATTATTCCAGCTCCATTGACTTCAGCAGAGGTCCAGTTGGATGGAGCTACACCCACATTAAATTGCAAGTTTGAAGAGAATGTTTGGAATAGATTTGTTCTCCTTTTGCAATTAATCATTGTTTCTAAAACAATATTAAAATGCACATAGAAAAAGATAAATAATTAAAACTGCAAATGTATAGTTGCTTAGGGTAGCATAAATCGCTCCATATCATTTTTTTATTGTGGAAGAAAATTGTGAGAGTAATATTATTCCAGGAATGAAAAGAAATTTCAGTTCTAAGGCATGACCAAGTAAAAGATACCCACTGTTTTGTTCATTATTTTATTGAGCTCACAGTAATTCTGGTTCACAACTTTATGTTCCACATAATACAATTATACACACCTGAGCCTTGACATCTGAGTTCCATAACATTTTTTACAACTCCAGAGGAAAGCCTTTCGTGAATTTACAAGCAATTCCTGCAGCAGTGCTCCTGATAAAATACACCTAAGCACACAAGAGGCAAAATAATTTGTTTTTCATAATAGTAATGCCTCATTATCATTTTAAAACACATAGCACTTCTGCTAAGATCTTAAATATGAAATGCTCTCTTCTATGTAAGAGTGAGGGTTTTTCTGTTTTGTCTTCTTTTTTTATCCTCAGTACTTCAAGTCAAGCTGTGAGGAAAATCTCTTATGTCTGCTACGCTGTTTTATCTTAATCCAGGAAAGTGGGAATCTAGCAAATGAAAAATAATCCAAAAGTTAATGTGGAACAAAATATCTAGGCAAAATTTGGACAGCACAAAATTCTTAGTGCACAGAAAGTCTGACTGAGCAATAGTCTGTCTCTAGTTGAAGAGTGATTTTAAAGGTGATCAACCAAATCATTTATTTCTTTGTTATTATCATTAGTATTGCTTTTTTTATTTTTACTCTGAAGCAATTTCTATATGTTTATAAAGAAAACAAGCATATACTGTGGACTTGATTTTTCATAGGTGCTCTATAAAAAATATTTACTCTTAATATAAAGCAAGATGATGGTCTCAGTTCTGCAACATGAAGCACAATGGCAAATTCCTAGTCTTGGAGGTGGCGATATATGAAAACTTCTGTCATATATATATATATATATATACACACACATATATATATATATATATATATGTATATATATAGTCTGCCAAGTTTTGATTTAAAATCTCTCATTCTGGAAAAATTCATTTTTGTTTGGGTTCACCCATTTCACATTTAAAGGAGTCTCACTGCACTTCTTGACAAAGAGGGTTTTGGGAAAGACTTATTTCTTAGGAAAAAATATGACAGTTATTGAGGCTAAATGTACAAATTGTGCAAAACAGGTTACCTAGCATTAAGCTTGCTGAAAAAAAATGGGGAAAAAAAGAAAAGCTGCTTTCTCTCTTGGTCTAGTGAATGGAAATAAATAGAGTGCTTAGCTAGATATTTCCATTTCACTTTAATGAAAAGAGAAAGGATATACTAAAGAAAAGACATAGATAGATTTTATGGCAATAATTACCTTCACTTGGAAGGATTAACATAGAAGTCAGATATATTACTGAAAATAAATATGAATAAAATACACTAACCTAACAATGCCAATTACTTTTATTAAATCACATAGTTAATAGACAAGGATTTGATTCACAGGTAGATGAGGACAGAGGTTCTTTTATTACACAATCTTTGCTGTCACTGTATCTCCAAGATGGTTTCTGTTGGACATGAGTATTCAACACAAGCTTATAAGCAAGTACTTATTGTGTTTTTATTTTTTTTTTTATTATGGTAAGCATTAATAAGTGGTTAAAGGCAGTCTCAGCAGTGTTTTGTTCCTAAGTGGTAAGAATGCCAAGAAGTAGGTTTCACTTTTGACATCATCCTGAAAAAGAGTATTACTCATAACATTATTGTAGATCCTGATGATCCCAGAGAGGGTTTACAGAATCAGTTACTTGGGAAATCACTGTGTCTGTAATCCAAGGACATGGTGTTTGGTCCAAGCTACACCTCAAGGAGGGTCAACAATGAAAAACAATGAAAAAGGTTATCTAGGACTTTGTCCAGTCAGGTATTGCAAGCCTCCAACCGAATTTACTGATTCTCTATGCAAACTCTCCAATGTTTGCAGAGTGGAAATGTACAGGGCTGAAATAGAGGTTAGATGTTTAGACGGGTACAAGCAAAACCTTCGTTCAGAAAGTGCTCATTCTTCTTTACAGATGTTTTCTGAAATAAGCAAAGGTTCACAACATTTCAATGCTTGAAAAACTCCAGTTTCAAAATCTTGAATAAGATCTTGGCTTTCTGGACTTCACAGTACTAGAAGTATCATCTCTGAGGCTCAAGGCTACCTGGTATGAAACCATATGTGAAATAAAGGGGAGAGGTGTCAGAAAATCATAATCAGGACTCTGGGTTGAAATTGTGAAACTCAGATAGCTCAGCCCTGTTCCTGGGCAGGATCAATAGTTTTGATTAATTTTTTGTGTTCTACTACAGAGTCTCTGCTTCTGTTACCTACACTTTTGAAAACTGTTAGAACTCTCTTATTAGTAATCTGATAATTGTGAGCTTCCACAGAGAAAAAGCCATAAAAGATCATTTAAAAATAAATGAATCATGCCAAAAAGGAACACTTTTAGAGGGTGAATGTGGTATTCCTATTAAAAATGAGGAAAATGTGCAGTCCTGCCTAACTGATTTTTGAGAGGCTTGTGCCTGCCTCTCTTGACAGCTCTAAGGCACAATGGTAAAACATTGACACTTACAAACCAATTCCTGAGCTTCGATTCCTCTGCTAAAGAGTCAGTTTTGCTCAGGGCATGGTGAGATAAGAAGTATGAAAGTATTAGTAATTTAGTACATATTTCAATAAATTCTTTCCTCAAACTCATCTAGACTCCACTGCAAAGATATGACATTGGAAGTCTACAGTTATTGAGGAGATTTACTTACAAATTATATGAAGGCACAGCTTAGGAAAAAAAAACAGATTTCATGTCCAACTGTTTAAGCATTCCATCTATTTTTAAAAAAGACAACAAAACAAACAAAACCAAACCCAAACTTCCCTTTCAGTGCATTTAAATAGATGGCAACATCTTTCCTTATGGCATCTCTGAAGGTGGGGACCCTGATCCCGGAAAATATAACTAAAAGCAGAAACCTTGCAAACACTGTGCTTCTGGAAAAACATTTATTTCTGAAAACCAATCTGTTTTGCCCTGAAACCCTTCTGGCTTGTAGTTAACATCATATTCTTGCCTTGCTCTTCCAGAATAGCAAGAGGAAGAAAGACAGCTTGTTAAAAATCTTGAGGAAACCAGATGTGCAAGAAATTGTTTGTCATAGAAGTGGTCAGCTGGACTGATTTATCTGTCAAGAGTACTTAAATTGTTTCATGAAGATCAGACTCCAGAGCTCTTACACTGAGAGCCATTCCAGTTTGGTGTGCAGTAGTAGCAGATGATGATTAGTTTCATTTCATCACACAGAATGGCTAAACATCAGAATTTTACTCTTGTACATGATTAAGTTCATTTTTATTCACTGAATAGCTGGTAGCAATCCTCACAGTGACTTTGTTCTCAAGGCTTCTGAATGATCAATGATCTCAGAAAGTATTGTATTGGATGACACTGCCTGTTTCCTACTGACTGTCAATACTGGTAGTCTTTTCATGGAAGCATCTGTGTCTCTAAACTCCTATGCATTTGAGTTAATCTAGTGTTTCTCTATTCAAACTCCTTAAAAATTTGATGGATTTCTTTGCTAGTCATTCAACGGCTTTTAAAAATGTTGTGCTGTTTGTCCCTTCACATTCTGCTATAAGAATCAGTTGGAAGGTAACTTAAGTTAGGAATTGTTACTGATTCATTCACAGGCCGTATAGATCATAGGCTTCCTTTTTGCATATGGTCTATTGTCTTGTGTTCTCTTCACTCTCCTGTTGAGGAAGATCTTATGCTTATCTTCTTTGCCGCACTTTTTCCTTGAAAATATTTCAAAACCATGTGTTACCACCTTCATGGTATGTGTTTCTTCAAATACCCTCCTAACAATAACGATATGAATAAAGAGACTCAAAGAACAAATTGAAAATCCCTTTTTATTCTCTTCCCCAGCTCAAAATGGGACTAGTTTTGTGCTATATCAGATTGTTTACAGCCTTATAAAATTAAATGTTTAATATCTCCAAGGACTGAGATGCTTCTCTGGAAGACTGTGATCACCTTCATATTGAAAATGTCTCTCCCAGATTTCCATCATTCGCATATAATGTGCTCCAGTCCTCTAACCTACTTGGAGTCCCTTCTGGACTCCAGAATGCCAAGGTCTTTCTTGTGCTGGGGAGGCCAAAACTGAGCACAACACTGAAGATACTTCCCAGGTACCAAAGAGAGAGGAAAAAGCACTTCCCAAACTGATGAGTGCACCCTTGCTATTACAACCCCATACACAATTGGCCTTCCCTGCTGAAAGGCCACTCCTTTCTGATTCGACTTCAGCCTGTAGTTCATGAAACCCCCACATATTCTACTGCAAAAATCCCTGTACTGCTTGCTGTCTCTATGTAACGGTATCAAAGATGTATTTGAGAAGATTTTTTTAGCTTAGTAGGCTTCTGCCAATACAGATTTTCAAGGTTTTATGGAAAAATTGCCTTGGTCTGACAGTGTAGTCAGCTGCTTCACTTGCAAGTGCTTTTACAGTTCATAGAATAGCACAGTATCATTAGCAAAAAAAAAGCCAAACCCATAACACTGAATCTGAATTTGCAAAAAAATTTGGCAAGGCTTATAAATTCAGTCATGAAGTACCTTTAATTCTACTGTCTATTTAGCAATTGTATTTTGCTCTGTGAAGTTCTGATTTTTTAAGTGTGAAGTTACAGTTCTATTATTACATTCAATTACAAAAAAAAAAAAAAATCCACTTTTCCAGGAAAATAACATGATGTTTAAAAACAAGGCATGAGATTCATCTTCCAGAATACCAGGGAATAGCATTCTTCCAAAAAAAAGCAGTGTTAATCATTAACAATGTTAATTTACACACAGCTAATAAAGGAGAACCATCCTTATCTAGATCTCTCCTTTCACTGTGGCGTTTTTCCTCACTTACCACCTTCTCCCACATAAGGAAGAGATTATTTGTCGGTCAAGAATGTGAAAGTTATTCCAAAGGAATACAAACCTCTGGGATAGATAGACAGATAACTACTTTTCCTTTGGAACTAGTAGGGCATGATGCTCTCTCTTTGCTAAAGGGGTTTTGAGAACTGTGCACTCACACAATTACAGTAATTTCCTCAGAACTTCACCTCACCAGCCAAATGCTCATTTGTGAGTGTTGTGCTTTGGAATAGTATTCTCCAGTTTCATTATCTCACTGAAACAACCAACATCATGAGCCAAGGAAAAAGCCCACCCCTCCATCCCCCCTCTGCATGGGGTGAGGTGGTATTTAATAACGTCAGGATTCTGTCTGTCACCCTCCCTGACCTGGCCAAGACCAGGGAAAAGAGAAAATATATACTTAATGGAATGTTGTCCAGAGAAGCTGTGGATGTCCCATCCCTGGAAGTGCTCAAGGACAGGTTGGATGGGGCTTTGAGCAACCTGGTCTAGTGAAATGTGTCCCTGCCCATGACAAGGGAGCTGAAACTGGATGATAATTTAGGTCCCTTTCAACCCAAAAAATTTTTTTCATTCTCTTTCTCAGTCTCTATTCCATTCTCCTTTCTCAAATGACATTTCTTTAAACCAAAAAACTCTGTCACAATATGACCATGCCATGGAAAAGTTTGTCCTGACGTGAGTGGAAGTAGGAAACACTTTCCCATTCTTTTCATCCTTCAAGACCATACTCTTGCTGTGAAAATGAGCGTGGGACAACAGTAAAGAAGGCAATAAATCACAACTAATCTGGCAGAACACTTCACCTCTTCCCTGAGAAGTGGGCTACACATCACCAGCTGGGGGTGTCACATTGGGCAGGTGGGATTCTCAATTTACAGGCAGAACAGCTTGATTTAAGTCTGTTGACTCTTGGCTTCAAAACACAAATGAGTTACTGCAGGGTAACATGCTACTGCATATTGGCAGCTTCACAGCAGCTGTGTGAGTGCGTGTATGCAGCTCACAGCAAATGTGAGATCACTGAAGACATCTCAGTTCTCCTTCGTGGCTCAGAACAATACAGGGAGATGCTGTTTCTGGCTCTGTGGTTAGTTAGTACATTTACTTGGAAAGAAAATATGTAGTTGCTAATTATTCCTCCTACCTACTTTTGAGCAGGCCATGTTTATTCCTGGATCTGAGAAATCAGTTCGTCTCTGAAAAGCTTGCTTAGTCTTGGAAGAAGACATATACTAAGGATATATCAACCAAAGGCTCAGAAAAATGCACGTATGTGCATTTGTTCCAAATTTTGGAGTTCTCATTTCACTGATTTAAACAGTAAGGCAGTAGCACTGAAAGAGGATTTCATCATAATTTTTCTTTTAGCAGCAGAGTAATCAATTTTTTATCAATGCAGTGATAATAGTTCACTTAGCTCAAGCTTTTAGCTGGCTACATTTGCTTTTCTTTTCTTTCTCTTTTTCTTGATGTTCAGGAGCATTAACACCAAGAGAAATAGAACACTCAGGTCTATAAAAAGAGGTAAGAAAAAAGCTCAAGGAGTTAGCATGGGCTTGTTGAGTATTCTTAAAGGATTAGTATTGTGTGAACAATTAATGGCTTCACTACAGAATAGAACTGATCCAAGGTTACATTCTGACACCATTGTTATTGGTTCTAGCAAATTATTGGATACTGAGGAAAGAATAGTAATTTGCAACAATTTACTTCTTATTGATGTTTTAAATTGTGTGTAACTCCTGCATAGAGAGAGCAATACACAAGGTAAGGAGGCACTAATTATTCCATTGCAGTCTCTTTAACAAAAATACCCTTTCTCATTGTCAAGAAAAGGACAAAAAATTCTAAAAGTGGCTTTATTTTGACAGAAACTTTATAGCATTAATATAGCTATGTGAATAGAATTGTAAGTATCAAATAAAGATGTTGATTTCTAATTATTTGAATATAAATGCACGCTATTGGTCTGTACTGTCTCCATGTGTTATATTTAGTTAATTATATATATATAAATATAAATAAAAATTATATATATAGTTAAATGTAGTTAATAAGTTGGCAGAATAGTTTATATTTTTCACTTCCTTTATGTGCAGGTGACCAGGCCCTGGAACAGATCATGCAGAGGTTGTGGAGTCTCCCTCACTGAACACAATCCTCTGCCCTGTGCTCTGGGTGACCCTGCTGGAGCAAAGAGGTTGGACCAGGTGACCCACTGTAGCCATTTCCATCCTGACCCATCCTGTTATTCTGTGAGATAAAGGTTTGCATGTTAGAAAGACCAAGCCAAAACACAAGGCTGTTTAGATGAACAGGTAACTCTGACCTGAAATAAGTACTTGTGGTGGTGTTGTACAGAAGCAGAAACAGAGAAAGGTTGCCCAGAAATACAGAGGCATTTCTCAAGCATGCAAAGATGGAGATAGAAGAGCTAAAGTTCAGCTATAAATTAATCCAGATGGGGATTTCAGGAGCATGAGAAGCAATTTCTACAACTGTGTCATCAGCAAAATAAAACGAAGGAGGGTGTGAGTATGGGATCCCCACTGTTCAGTGGAGCAAAGGACATACTGAGGGGTCAAGGGCTTAGATAAAGCCAAGACGCTCAGAGTCTTTCTTGCTTCAGTTCTTACCAGTAAAATCCACATTCTGGTCTCCCAGGCCCAAAGTCTCCAGACAAAATACAAGCATCTGCAGTATATAACTTTTGTACAGTGAGGTAAATCCCTTCAAGGAATGCAAAACCAACTGGGCATGAAGGTGCCAGCTGGGCAGTTTACACACTGTACACTTTGAATATTGTGCAATCCACCAGATTTATAGCATGGCTGTGAAGGAATTGCATCACCACAGACCTGATAAGGTCAGTGCTTCAGGAAAACATTTATTGCATATGGCTATGCAAAATAAATTTGTTCAGCATATCAGGAATCTTAAAAAAACTTTGGCAAACTTAGCAGACTATCTTTCAGAAGAAAGATGGAATAATTTACCCAAACATAGACATATGAGATACCTTAAGCTGTCTAATATATCTACCCTGTTACAGCAGATAGGACACACCTCTGTAGATAAACCTACATCCTTCTGAAGGTCAAATTGAGTACTTGAGGTACTCTAAAATTACCCTAGATATCATTTAAGCAGTTTTGGTAAATGAATCCCATTCTTTTGTACTTAGCTTTTAAGCTAAAAGGCATGGGCAGGCTCAGCTCTGTCAGCTTCACATTCCTGTAGCAAGAATGTTACAATACTATTTTTCTGGTTTCCTTAAACTATAATTGAAGATACACGTTAGGAAAAAAGTCTGTCAATAAGGACTACTAAGATAAAAATAAGAAATACTTAGGAAAAAACTTCAGTGCTCAGGGTCTTTCTCAACAATTCAACAAGCTGCCAATTTTGAAACAATTCAGTATGAATTTTTCTATGTGTCTCTTCAAGCATATCTGTTTTCTTTAAGAATACTTGCCATCTTACCTGCTTTCCAAGTCCAGCTGATGTAGATGTTAGACCTTTGAGATCTGATGTGACTGCTTCCAGGTTGTAACACACTTACGAGCACTCTGAGCTGCACATGAAAGACTGGGCTCTGAGTGAGATGAATGCTCCTGTGCCATATTTGAGAATGAGACACCTGTGGAGGATTTACAGGTGCGCTTTTGATGCTGAATTTTTAAACTCCTGTTTCTAGGACTTTAAAAAAAAATGTGTTTCAGCACCTGGATGTGAGATATCTTTTAAAACTGAGGAAGAATCTTGTTACCTGCTAGACTTAAATTAAAAATCTAGAGACATCATTAAGGGAAAATCTGCTTTCTTGTTCATCTCTGCACCAACTTTCAGTAATTTCATAAAAAGCAGCTGTGACTTTTTATGGGCACTTATTTCCCAAGTCTGCAAGATATTTCTGATCATTGTCCCCTGCTTTAAGACCCTATATCTACATCTCTATATCTTTCCATTCCTTTCTGAAGACTTACTTGCTTTTTGGTATCAAAGACTTGGTGGTAATGAAACTCAGGAAAAATCAGATCATGCCAGTTTAAAATGTCTTGTCTTTTATTAAAGTAGCCAGTGAAAGAATGATTCAGCCTGCAGCTATATTGAAAATAAACTCAGTCAAGTCCATTTGAAAAGAGCTGATGTTAACATTTGTCTCATTCTTCAAGCTTTTCATGCTCAAAGGATTAGTGGCACCAAAAGCTGTGTTGGAGATCTTGCTTTCAAGGAAATTGTAGACAAACAGCTGCCTTGTTTTTTGTGTCCTACCCCTACAGTATAACCCAGGTTCCACTATAACCCAGGTTCAGAATTAAAGTCCTTGCTTTACTGGCAGTGCCTTTGAATTTCTTATGCAGCATATTGTTGTCCAAATGAACTTTGCCTTTTCCCACACCCCTCGGGTGGATACTCACACTGTTGTTAGAATATTACTAACTTATTCAGACACAGTTTATCTGGGTGATGCACACAAGATGACATTACCCTCAGAGGACTTAAAAATATTGTTAAGATAAAGAGAATGTTCAAGATAGCAAACTGAAAGGCACAATGCAGATTGTTCCAGTAAGTACAAAGCATGTTTTAAGGCAGAATGACTTTTCCATGGGTCAGAGAAACCTACGGTAAGTAGTGAAAATACAGAAGCACCTCTGTAATATTGCTTTCAGTTGTAACACATAGAAAGCATCTATTTTTATCACAACTATTCACATAAGTCAGAGGGGAAAATACTTTTAATGTTGAAGAGAACTATGAGCAGATTCCTGATGGTAGGAAATGTATACTTGCTCCACATCTAGAAAATAACACCAACAACAACAACAACAAAAAAAGAGTTCAGAGACTCACACTGGTATTTGATTTACAAAATCCTTCTTGGGCTTGATTTGAAATGTCCATGATTGTATATTCAGAAATATTTTTGAACAGGACCAACTAATTCTATGGTGAATATTTTTCAATAAATCTTAAAAATTGTTGTATTGGCAATATATGGACTGGAGAGTTTCTTTTCAGATGGACTGTAGGCGTTAGATATTTGATACACATTCAAAAACAAGCAGCAAGGTCTCTTGTGAAAGTGCCACTGTTAAAGAAAAATAATGTGTCAACACAGACACATGTAAGGGTACAGCCAAGGGGGTCTATGCACGTTTGTAATACTAAGCACATATTTAAGCACTTTTCTGAAATATGACAACATCTTTGCATGATTTTCTTACTACCACAATCATAAGTTTTAAATAAAATTTGTACTGTCTGAGCAATTCCTACAAAAGAAATGAAACTCACAGAGCTAACATCTAACTCTGGGTAATTCATTGGTTACACACGAGCTGTAAACAATGAAAAGTGACTCTGGATCATTGGTATTTCTTTGGAACACTGTACTGAAAGCTGAAAAAACAAACCCAGATCCACCATACATTTATACTAGCAGAACACAAGTTTAGTGAAATCTCTTGACTCAAACAAAAAGATTGTAAGTTCAGTCACTAAAAAAAATATAAGACCTGATAAACAAATAACACAGGGCAATGGCTGAAGGAGATGGCATAATTACCTTATTGTCTTTAAAAAAAAATAAATAAAAAAAAGAAAAAAACTTACACTCACCATCCTTTCAATAAAGTAATCATTAAGGAAATTATACTGTTAGAAAGATAAGGACATTGCAAAAAGTGCTGTTGTAACATTATCTATTTATTTACTTGTTTAGATGTACAAAAAATTATATTAGGCAAAAATAATTACAAAGCTGCAAATTTGGTGTTGGGCTATGGGATTTACTTGTGATTTTTTTTCTTTCCAGGCCACTCTACTGACCATTGACAAAACATTTCAGCTGACTGGTTTCTCCATCTCAATCTATAAAAATACATCTTTATCTTCCTTCATAAACAATTTGAGCATGAATAGATTAAAAGTTATTATTATTAGGCAAAGAATATTCATTAGGTTTACCATTTCTGTGTTAAAGAATTTTTTCTTAACAGAGCTGAACGATTGAACCTTTGGATTCAACGCACAGCCTAATGTTACATCCCATGAATTTGAGTGCCTGTGCTTCTCAAGACCCAGTGCTCCTCAGAAAAAAATTCTATGGTCAGCAGGTTGAAAGGTGCCTTAAAGATCACCTTGTTCCAACTCCCCTGCCATAGACAGGGATGTTTCCCACTAGGCCAGGTTTCTCAAAGGCCCAGCCAACCTTGCCTTGAACATTTCCAAGAATAAGGCATCATAACTTCTCTAGATATTCTTGATAGAATATATAGCAAAAAAACCCCCAAGTTTTGTGGGCCTTTAACAGATTTAACTCATGTGACCAGTACTTTCACATGGCAGATGCTAAAATCTGCAATTTTCATATTGGCAGTCCTACAGTTCTTCTGCAGCAGGTTTATCGTCTCATATGTATTCTGCCCATACACATATATAGCTACATTTTTTCCCCTTGAGCCACTAAAAGCTTTCTAGTCACTATCTAGAAATATTAGGTTTGCCAATCTTTATTTTTCTTAATCCCCTAGTGCAGTTTGATCTAGTCATCTGCTTTTTGTTAGAGCTTCCTCAAGATTTATTCAGACCAAATCTCTTGTGTGAATTACCTGCAGAAGTTAGATAAGCAAGATGTATCTTTTTCACTGGTGCAAAGAAGTTTGAAAGTATATTCGTGACATAAAGCATTGCTCATTGGTTAACAATATAAGAATTAGAAAAGTCATTAATATAGTTAATGATCCTTAATTACATAATGGAATGCCTGTTACATGATTCTTTAGTGTCTCAGCATTTCCATGCATTATTGATAGCCAATTAGGTACAGACGAAAGAACTGGGAGAACTATTTGCAGCAAACAATTTATTTGATAAATTTTGCCTTCCTTTCTGTTTTTGAATTACCTGTAAGCAGGCTTTGATTTTTAAAAATTTCATCGTTGCTCCAAGTAAATCTTTTAAGCAAGGGTCTTCTAACCTACGCTCTGATTGCAAAATATTTTATGTACTATTGCTTCCTAGGTATGAGTCATTCTTATTTCTCCAAAACACTATTTATCTCTTAACTCGGGTGTCATATGCTGTTCCTTCACTAGATGAATACTAAACTCAGAGTCTTCTGTTTTCCTCCTTTTCCTTCAAGTGTGGTCTCATCCAGTCCAACAGATTCACTTCTCACTGTGACTGAATTTTCTTCTGAGAATAGCCAGATCTTTCATAATGGGATGTAACAGGTTCTTCCTTCCTTTTCTGGCAGATGTGACTGCTATTCTTCCCAGCTCCCATGCTGAGTGGAAGAGTCTGTTCTCTCAGTAGGCAAATACACACACTGAAGATGTGGCCAGCGGTCATTTTCAATATGTTCAAGGATGAAGAATCCACAACATCTCTGAGAAACCTTTTGCATGCTCAATCACCTGCACAGTGAAAAAAAAAAAAAAAAAAAAAAAAATTCTTATGTTTAAACAAAGGTTATGTGTTTCGTTTTGTGCCCATTGTATCTTTTCTTTTATTTAGGCACCACCAAGAAAAGTCTGGCTCCATCTGCTTTACTCTGCTCATCAGGTATTTACACACATTGATAAGACCATTGATGATGGAGTTGATAAGACCACTTGGATTTCTCTGTTCCAGGTTTACAGCCACATCCCTCTCCAGCTCTCCTTGCACCTTAGTCCCTTAATCATTTTCATGGTCCTGCCAGAAACAGAGACAGCACTAGATGCTGCCTCCCCAGTGTTCAGTACAGAATAAGAATCACCTCCTCTGACAATCTGGTGATGCTCCCCTAATGCAGCCCATTACACTGCCACGTTTGCCACAGGAGCACACTGCTGGCTCTGAGTCAGCTTGTTATCCCCCAGGACCTTGTGGCCTTTCCTGCAAAGCCATCTTCCTACAAAGACACTTTTCCAGTCTTTTATATACAAATATATACAAATATATTTGTGTATACAAATATTCATCCATGGATGCCTCTGTATTCAGCATGGGTGCAGCCACACCTCAAATCCTGTGTCCAGGTCTGGGCCCCTCATTACAAGAAAGTCATTGAAGTTCTGGAGGGTGTTCAGAGGAGGACAAGAAAGCTGGTGGAGGATCTAGAGACCCAAGTCATATGCAGAGCAGCTGAGGCAGCTGGGGCTGTTTAGCCTGGAAGAAAGGAAGCTCCAAGGTGGCTTTATCACTCTCTGCAATTCCCTAAAAGGAGCTTGTAGCTAGATGAGGGTTGGTCTCTCCTCCCAGACAACTAGTGACAGGACGAGAGGGCACGGTCTCAAGCTGCTCTAGGGGAGGTTCAGGTTGGGCGTGAGGAGGAAATTTTTCATGGAAAATGCTATTAAACAGCAGAATGGGCTCCCCAGGGAAATGATGGAATCACCATCCCTGGAGGTGATCCAGAAAGGACTTAGTGCCATGGTCTAGTTTACAAGTCAACGATCAGTCAAGGGCTGGACCTGATAATCTTGGAGATATTTTCCAACCTAGATGATTCTGTGATTCTGAGGTGCAGGACTTGCCATTTCCCCTTTATCAGACTCAAAGAAAACCTGTCAGCATTAAGAGATTACACTAAAAGGGTGCATTGAAATTCAACTGGTATCCTTTATGGATAGCTACATTCCAAATCCAAATTCTCTGCCTGAGAGGAGCTGCAACTTGCCTGGATGTTGGTTCATTCTCATTGTGTATGTGGTCCCAGCAGGTTTGCATAGGCTGGCTTTGCTGGGAAGCTCTTAAGCAGTCTGGATATTAGGTCCCTGTTACTGTTATCTTAAAACAAGTATTTATGACTGTTTTCTGTAAAGCTCATTTTAAGGCTAAAGTATGTCTCACTCTTAATTCTAATAGATAAAAACATCTGATTTGAAAAGAAAATGTGAACATAAATGAGTCTTTAAAAAAAGAAAACAACCAGTTTTCAGTTTTATTCTCAAGTTATACATAGTAACTATTTTTTGAACTGTAGCAAATTTATGAATGATCAGTAAAAATGAGAATTTTTTATTTTTCTCTGAGATCTCCTCAGAATGAGTTGATATGTATTTTAAAAAATACATAAAAGTTTGTGTAATTTATATGAATAATATCTAAATAGTATTCATGTCATCAGATACTAAGAAGGATGAATCAGAGAATTAAAGAAAAGACCTTACATATATGAATTAAAATCTGTCCTTCATAGATTTTTAAGAGCAGATCTGCTACTAAATAAGTTCTGTCATATCTAACAAGTGTTTCAGAATATAGTCTCTCATATCACTTTCTCCATGAAGGTGAGTGATTGCAGCAGGCATTAAAAAATGTTATTAATCAGAAGTCTATACCAAAGCAACCCTAGCTACTTTCTCCTCTTCCTCTATATCTTGAATAAACCCATTACTGCTGCTTGAAATTTCAAGTGACAGCTAATTTAAGTGTGGCTTCACATTATGGGTTCCAAAAATTACAAACTACTGTTTAGATTTATTTGCTAAGTCATGTAGAAGAACATTTTACAAGACTGTCTGTTAAACTAGACTGAAAGAGAGAACATAGTTATAACTGGGTGATTTTAATTTATTGTCCATTTGGGGTTTTTTTGCTTACTACAGGGAATGAACATAGTTCTTATATTGTATCAGAGCAACTGATGACTCTACTTAAAAAATTCTTGAAATGTTAAAATGTTGGTGTGCTGTAATATACGTTGCCTTGTAGAAACAAGGGAAATTTGGTGCTTTTGTCTCTCATAGGTCCAGATAAAAGAGGAGTAAACATATTCCAGCATAGCCAAACCCTAATAATTTTATAAAACATACCTCACCTTACCCTGAAATGATTTCAACCATAACAGAAAAGAACAAACCTGTCTTAGACAGTAGCAGCCGTTCAGCACAGGCATTTACACCTACAGAAAATGAGCTGTAATCAAAAAATCCATTGAAGCCTTTGTACCCATTCTGTGAGCTGATGAGGTCATGAGAATTTGGTGAAACTGCTGCTTTATTCCCTTCCAGGAGGGAGCCTGTTGCTCTTTATAAACAAAGGTGGGAAATAGAACCACAACAGGGAGAGTAAGGTCCTGAGCAAACTGTGGCGTGCATAAAGCCAGCACCACCAGACTCACCTGGCATCTTCTATTCAGTGCACATGTTGTTGATTGACAGAGACTCAACGTGTTGGTTCATGCTATTAAATTGTTAAGTCAATGCCTAAAAAGGTTACTGCCATCCATAGTGTGATTGTTGATGAGGTTCCTGACTTTGCATACATTACCAAGGTCTGGCTGAATGACTTTGTAAAACTATTATTGGTCCAGATGTCTTCTTTTGAATCTTAGCTCATAAAAATTTGAGAAATGGCTAAAGCACTGTACTACAAGGCTTTTAATAGAACAGACAAAGCAGGAACAGAAGGTGGAATTCAGCAGAGCTCAGACTAGTGGTAAGATGTGTTATTCTAATGATTAAGAAAATTTATCCTAGAGGCACACTGCAGAGTAATAACTAGCAGACTAACAACATGCCACTGGCATTCACAACAAAAGACATTCTGAAAACTGCCTGGATTGTGTTGCAATGTAGACAATGCATTGTCTATGTTGCAGCACAAATTAAAACACTAGCAATCAAAAGCAAAACATGTTCCTTTCCTATTACCTTCCAGGATTCTAAAAGCAATTAAAAATATATAAGGCTTTAATTTAGCTATACACTTCTTTTTTTCCCCTCTTCAAAATAACTGAGATTGGATCTGATGCAATAATTGCATCCTATACCTTGATTTACCAAATTCAGGTGTGTGAATGTAAAGTAAGGAATCTAGGTACTCAGTTTGACCTGGGAATGAATAATTTCAGAAAGTGTTAATGTGATTCCACTTGTATTTAAGGCACAGACCAAGTAAAGGATTTAGTATAAATTTTCTTGATATAATGATGGTTTATGGAAAGATATCAGAGTTACTACTAAACAAGCTATCTCAGGTGTCAGGAGATACATACTCATGTTAGGTCAAGGTCCCATCTGGGGCATATTACACTGCCTCACCACAGGTGCTTGATTGGTAGTTCTGGACCCTGGTGATATTAATTTGCATAAATCCTGCTTAATTTGCTTAAAATTTGCTTGAGGTACAGGTGTATGTAGAGTTAAGTGCTTTGATTAACAAGAGTAGATTTAAACATGTACTTATATCATGTTGTTAATTCCCAAGAAAGCGATTCATTAAAACACTTACCAAAAATTAACTTTTGTACTTAGCACGCAGTATCAGGTACGATGCTAAAGTGTGCTCTGCACGTGCAGGATCACAGTGCATGTTCACAATGGTCACCATGACATGATGTGCTTCACCTGCTCAGCACATTCACTGATGACACAGGGCTGGGAGGAGTGGCCCATACCCCAGAGAACTGTGCAGCCCTGCAGAAAGACTTTGACAGCTTGGAGGGATGGGCAGAGAACTATTTGAAGTTCAACGAGGGCAAATGCAGGGTCCTGCACCTGGGAAAGAATGATCCAAAATGCAGGCTGGGGCTCATCCTGCTGGGAAGCAGCTCTGTGGGGAAGGACCAGCAGTGCCCTGGTGGCCAGGAAGGCCAAAGGTATCCTGGTGTGCCCTGGGAGGAGCTCTGCCAGCAGGTCAGGGAGCTGATCCTGC
>JAOTQP010001546.1:103745366-103766189 GCA_026413545.1 Cichladusa arquata
TTCTTCTTATACCCTTTTAAGTTTTAAGCCTGCCTTGTCTCTACTCTTAAATCCTATCTCTAAAGGAAACTAAATATATTAAAATTGGCAAACCCAAGTCACATCGTGACACTGCTAGAGCCTTGACTGTCCAACATGGAGTCAGTGGTAGTGCATTTTTCTGGGCAAATACCAATTGCTCTGTCAAGAGCCTGTTCTAGAACAGGTTTATCTGTGTGTTTACTTTTATCTAAAATGTTTTGTCCCTGATCTCTTTTCAAGCTTATTAAATCTATCCCCTGTAAAATGATGAGGCTTCTTTTTCCAGACTCAGAAAATTCAAGGGATCACCTCAGCCTTTTTGTCCACTCTGACATCATCACATGTTTCGTTTTCATACAAGTGTAAGTGATTTTTAAGCTTCTATAATTAGTTTCACAGCTGGTCACCTATACATGACTAAACTGAAAATTACTCAGAAATGGGACTGCTCCACTCTAGGCCATTTTCAGAAATAAAGTTACTATACAGCTGTCATTTTGTGTGGTTTTGTGTTGTATATTTGTCATCATATTTGTTGTACATTCACTTGACTTTTAAATCATAGAATCATAGAATGGCCTGAGTTGGAAAGGACCTTAAAGACCATCTAGTTCCAAGGCCCCTACTGTGACCAGGGACACCTTTCTCTAGATCAGGTAACTCAGAGCTCCACCAGACCCGGCATAAAAAACTTTCAGGGATGGGGTATCCACAGCTCCTCTGATATGAAAATTTGAGTTCTTCTGTCGTAAAAACCCCCTATTTTTGCTGTGATTTCCCTTTTGACTTCCCTACTTCTACTGTTCCGGGTCTGAGAGGTTTAGCTACATAATTCCTTAATTTTCTCATCTCTATTTTTTCTCGAGGTGGCGATGAATAGAGAAAGGTAAAGGAAATACTTTGCAACAGGAGCACCCACCTTCTGCATTTCTCTGGGATAAGGCAGCCTGAAAAAAGCAAAAATATTCTGGATTATCCTGTGCTCCAGTTCCAACAGCTTCTAGAGCTGCCAGAAAGGCTGAGCGGGTTGCAGTGATAAATCCACTAGAACAGCCCCAAAAGTCACCTGTTTCTGAGATTTTCTCTTGTGGTTGCCCTGTTTCCCTTGCTCTTGTTGACGCATGTAGCTGCCCGAATCATTTTGGGTAACCATTCCAACTACATTGGACTCTTCTGTCTTCATCTCTGTCCTCTGGGGCTTGCAGGGGAATGGGTCAAGTGTGGTTAGAGAGAGCAACCAGGCAAGGCTCCAAGCACAATGGAACCACCCCAGGCCAGAAGAGTTTCCAACAACACTGATTCAACATGGGGCATGATGTTAACTTGGGACTAACAAACGAACAGTTTTGTCACCTTGACTTGCCCCCATTTTCACTTCAAAGGCCTTTTCTCTTAAATGCCCGGTTTGTGTGCTGTCCAGACTTCCCCTTCCTTCTGAAGCCAGAGAGTTCCAAGAGGAAACCAAGACACACTGACAAGATCATCATGCCACTCAGTCCAAAGCAGGAGCTTGGAAGTGTACCACATCATTGTTGTTTTTGTCTGGCAGAGGTATTGCTCTACCAGCCTCTGAGCCAGCCTTGTTCTCTGCACCCTCGTAAGAGCACAAGGCACAAAATATAATGCTGGAGAAGCACTGCTCTGATGAGCTCTGACATAACCTTTTCATTCTTTTTGTTCCTTTGAACTGAAACAGAGAGATAAGCAGACCCCAGAAAATAATGAGTCAGACACAAGAAAACCAAAATTCTCTGAAGGGCGCTAATACTGACAGTTGTGTGACATACAGATGGGACTGGTTTCCTCTGGAGAGTGCTAGGACTGCTCAGGGAGGACAGGGGCAAGCCACAGCAATTTCCAATAGGTATCTCTGAGAAGCAAAGCTCCAGGTTTTCTACTGGGAGAAGGGACGACAAAGTCATACTTCATCGCTGCCTGAATTTCCAGTGGCAGTATGTGGCAATGGCTTATCTCTAAAAATTATGCACCTACAACTCTGCATATTGTTTCTGGATATTTGAATTTTCACTTGTCAGGTTGGTAGTGCTGTGGTTTCAATGTGCAAAGCTGACTGGAAATTTCATTATTACAGAAAACAGTAATTCGGTTTTCACGCCAATGTACTTCTTAGAGTAATTCTGGCACAATGCTTTTAAACAAGCTGAGCTTGTTCAGATTGAAACTAAATTTAATATTAACCTCATCTCTAGAAGCACAACCCATGAAGTTGCCAGCAAAAGAAAAATTACTTTAATATTAGAAATTACTAATATCCAGAATGTTTTTAACTTCTTGTATTTTCTAGTGTTATACTATTTTTATGTATAGAGCAAGGTCATATTGTCTTTAATATAAAATTCATATTACTGTGTAGTATTAAAAAAGTGGGAAAACCAGAAGGGCAATCTCCAAGTCATTAATGGGACCACTGGTTTATTTTCCCTCAAGTACATTTTCTGAAACCCTGAAAATTTTATAACCCATTCATCAAAGAGAAAAGTTTTGGAATCTCAAAGTTCTAGGTTTGCATAAAGTTTTTCTGTCCTTCTCTAATGCTAAGTGTGACTTGCCTGACTGACTATAGATAACTCTATCTAAATTAGTCATACCAGCTTCTTCTAATAATCAATAGAGACAAATTAAGTATTGCCAAGGTAAAACTAATTTCATTCTAAAGGAGATGTCTACATTTGGTCAAATGAATTGTGCCCTAAAAATATTTATGTCTCTCTATTGATCACAGGAAACACAAACTGGCACAGACATAGCCATCTATACTGTATACTGGCTATATAAAGGCAGCAGCAACAAATCGAAATTCAGGTCCTAATTTTTTAGATTGGTCTTCACGCACAGCACAAGTCACTAGATTGGGTAAAATGGACTGAATGGCTTTCTTTCAAGGCAAATACAGGAATCGAAGTGTGCTGCTAAATAGCTCTGGCTCATTATTACAGTTCCTTATTTTTCAAAGAGACTGTTCAAAATTACTAATCTTTTAAATTTTTTAATATTTTTTATTTTTGCTTTTTATTTTCAGACCTGATTCTAAATGTCTTTTGCCCTGTATCAATAAAATACAGATATTACACTTCAGAAAATAGTGCAAAAAATTGAGCTTGTTATAAAGAAAGAGCCTGTTCACCTGAGGCACCAAAGAGTATTTTCAGTGAAAACCTGTGGATCAGGACTGTATGATGCCAGACATACATGATAATAGCAGCTTGAATGATTTAAGTAACACAATTTGTTTCTTATCTGAACCATATAGCACACGGTCAGCAAAAATGTTTATGGGGGATTTTATGCTTTTTTATCAAGACTATGTTATTAATGGTTCAAAACTAGTCACAAAGGAATAAAAAGGTGCCCTTATAGCCTTGCTCCACAGAAATTCTCTTCAGGCCATTGGAAGAGAAATTATTTGCTATCCTGAATAAATCATTATGTTTCAGAGGCTGCATGGAAGAGAGCTTAAATAGATATAATGGTAGCAAAAGGCATTCTCTAGCATCCTTAACTCCCTAGTCAGTGCCTTTCCTGCAAATAACTGACTTGCAAAAACAGAGAACAAGGATGTTCTTCAGCTGAGTTGTGGGATTTATACTCCTAATCCCAGAGGTTCCTAGTTGATTCTGGCAATTATTATAATTTCAGTTTTGCAGTGAGAGTGACTTCTCCCAAGGCTGATGGCGAAACTGGTGTTTTGCAGTTGAATATTGGTAGCAGCCCAAGTTATTTGCAATTATTATGTAGAAGTGAAGGGTGTTCTGAAATTTGTTGTTTGTGCATGTCTGGAAGACTTCTTGAACAAGCTGCATGTCTCATTGTGCATGCAAAAAAATTGCTTGCTAGTAGAGCTGTTGCTGTGTGAGGCTCACCAGAAAAATCCTGCTCACAACTCAAGCTAGCCTGGCTAAAGACCAGGGAAAAGGCAATTGACAGGATCCAGGGAGAAGTAATTTCCTACCGAGAGAAGTCACTAATAACCACTCAGAAAAACAATATATTTTTTCATTTTAAGCATTTCTTTCTTCCTTCTTTTGCATTATCTTTTCAGGGGAAAAAAATCCGGCATTGAATTTATGAAGTAAAAAGCTAAAATTTAATATTTCTGTCCAACATCCTATGCCTTTATATATCAAAATAAAAATATGTATGTGATAAAACTTTGGCAAGATATCATAAGTGGGGCATCCCTCCCTGTGAACCCATTGAGGAAGCCCAGGCAGGAGCAAAAGGAAACCAGGGCTGAGCTGAAATGGAGCCTAAGGATCATCAGGAGGGCTTGGGGGCACCACAGGTGGGGCTGACTGGGGACCAGTAAAGGCCACTTATGGCATCTGATCAACAATCAAACATACTTTTGCATTAAAATGTAGTGAGAGCAGATAATTGATAATTGATAGATCATGTGGTTTGGTATTGATGTAAACATTTCTCTAATTTTAGTTTCTGTATATTTTGGAAATATCTACCTCCCACAACATTTGGTTTTTTGCACACCTGTTGTGGTTCTGTGTTTCAGTATTGCCATCAATACATCTTGCAGGTCATCTCTATACTTTTCAAGTTTTTGAAACTTTCAAAATGTTTTCAGAGTGCTAAAGGGCCAATAGGGCTTCACTAAAAAAAAGAAAAAGGTTTTTCTCTTTCCTCTTTACTGAGGGAGAAATTATGTCCTGTTGTTCTCCAGAGACTGAGCAAAAGAAAAGAAGAAAATAAAAGAAAAGGTAATAAAATTAATTAAATTATCAAAAACTAAGAAATATTTAAATTAGCAACTTTAAAAATTTAAAATATTAAAGTTAATAAAAATAAGTTCCTAATATCTAACAAAAAGACTTTTTTGTCGCACTCCCTCAAGAATTAAGTAAATTAGTTTTTGTATCACAAACCCAGTAGATTTTGAAAACAACAGATCACTCCAACCTTTTGCATATTTTACCACAGCTCCCACATGCCCCTCCTGCAGACTTCCTCCCCTTCTCTTAACCCCATTCTCTCTCTTCTAGAATAAGCAAATCTAATTATTTAGAACATTTCCCCAGAGGTGATGTTTTCCAGCCTCTAATCATCCTTGTATGCCTCCTTTGGATTCTCTCGAATTTATCTTCATCTTCTTGAAATGGGGATAGTACCCTAGATGCCTCCTCCCCTACCACAGGATGCTGAGCAATAATCACCAGGTTGTCTTTCTTTAACACTACTTTTCCAAAGGTGATTTGCCCTTTTATCAACAACCTGTTGATGTTGTGTTCAGTTTTCTGTCCGTTTTATCTCCACTGCTTTTTGCAGTGGTGTTGCCTTGTTGGCTAGTCTTTATTTTCCCTGTGTGTAGTTGATTTCACAAGGTATTGCACATAAGCTTTTTGTTGAATCACATTTTGTCAATTTTGAACCAATTTTCTGGTAGCTTGAGGTAATTTTAAATATTAATCCTCTGCTCTGTCTAGCTTAAACCACTCTTACTTTAACATTAAAAAATGTCTTAAATATAATTATTTTCATTTCATAATTAGCTAATATTTGCCAAAAATATTTAGCATATTTCTTCAAACAGTGATTAAAATATAGAAGTATTTCAGCTAGACTTTAATTTTTTGTGTTGATATCTTATACCCCAGTATTGAAATTTCTACTCCTGCCAAATGGTCCCCTGGATTGTTTGGAATTCAATGATTTCAAGAGCATTAAAACATATTTTATTGATTTAACCGAGAAGCAATAGTAATCATCGGAAAATCTAAAGATGCAGCACATACTAAGGGGAAACATGGACATCATCTTTACCATATGGTCAAAAATCTAGCCTGTGACCCAAGTGGACTCAAATAGAACAGTCCAAATGTTCATGGATTTTTTTCTTTATGGCTAACAGGAGAATAATACACCTTTTATTACTAAAACAAATACTCTGGCTTCCAATATAGTTAATGGGGAAGATAAGTATCTCTGATGGCCTCTAAAAGGAAATCCAGGCCCTCTAGGTTAGCTACCTATGTTAGGTATTTGGATCCTATCTTTATATGATTTTCAGAAAAGGAAACTAATTTCATGACTCTTCCTTTAGAAAATCATGTCTCTACTTACACTTGTGTTTGGAGAGAACTGAAATGATAGATCAAATTACACAATGAACATGGCTGGTAAGAAATTGATACAATTCAGGAAAAAAAGAGTTCGCAAACAATTTTTTTCAAATAGTGTACGTTATGGAGAAACGATTTAAGACTCTCAGGGAGACACTATATCACATCAACATTGCAATGGGAGAGAGTCCCACAGCAAACATCCCAGAAACAGAACACAAAAACGCAGAACAGATGCTTCACATAAGCACCACACTAATGCATCTAGATGGTCCTCACTCCCAAACTGACAAATTCCCACCTTTTTATGCAGATTTACCAACTTGGGATCCACCTACCTTGGTCATCTTTACACCATGCTCAAATCACACAGTACATGTGTACTAAAAGTGTAGTAGTGGAAGGATGCATTAATAAATAGTATTTCCTTAACCGTGACTTTTATAATTTGGGAGTCAAAATGAACATTTCTGGGAATAACAATCACTTGAGGTGGGTGAGAAGCGCCTTTTATACTGAAAGACAGCACAAGAAAATTATGTCTTCTTGCACTTCTTTTTATCTAGGATAGGAGGAAGGAAAAGGACTGCTTAAAATATTTTCTGATATTATTTGGTTGTCGTTTTTCTAGAAAACTCTGTGGAATGACTATTTTGATCATAGTAATCTAAATCACAGGGCTGACGACCAAAATTTTAACATTTAGCATGATTTTGTAATTTGTTGCACTGTGGAGATGAGCAGATTGAGAGCAGCCTGCAGAGAAGGACTTTGGGGTGGTGGTGGAGGAAAAGCTGGGAATGACCTGACAATGTGCAATCACACTCCAGAAACCAAACTTGTCCTGGGGTGCATCAAAAGAAGTGTGGCCAGCAGATCAAGGGTCAAGGAATGTAGTTCTCCCCTTCTCTGCATTCATGATACCCCACCTGGAGAGCTGCATCCAACTCTGGCATCCCAACACAAGAATAATGTGGAACTGCTAGAGAGACTCAAAGCAGGGTCATGAACATGGTCACAGGGCTGGAGCACTTCTATGACGTCAGGCTGAGAGAGCTGGGGCTGGAGAAGAGAAGGCTCTGGAGAGATCTTTTGGAACCCTTCAATATTTAAGGGGGGCTTATAAGAAAGATTGGGGACAAATTTTTTAGTAGAGCCAGATGCAATAGGAAAAGGGGTGATATCCTGTTGGCGTGGAGAATAATTATGGAGCGGTGAAAAAACACCAACAAGACACTCTCTTGCTTGGTGCAGAAAAGAGCAAGAAAGGGCAATTTATTGAAAGAAGCCATTGCCTTAAATAAAGCAGTTCATGCAAAACAAAATACAGACAGATCATCGGTCAGAGAAGGAGACACCTCTCCTCCCTGGCTTTCTCAGGGACCTTGCAGGTGTTTATCTCTGTTATGATTCCTTGTCTTATGTTTACAGTAAAGTAGAAGTCTCTAGCTTGGGAAAAATCCTAGCTGAGGCTGAGAAAGTTTCATGGCCTGAGAAAAATACGTAGAACTTGAGAAAAAAGCCTAGCTAAAATGTGCCTAGGCCTTCAGCAGTGTCCACGATGTCCTTAAACTGAAAGGAGATAGATTTAAAGTAGACATAAAATTAGATATAAGAAGGATTTCTTTTGTTATTATGGTGGAACAGATTTCTCAGAGATGTGGTGGATGCCCCATCCCTGGAAATACTCAAAGTTAGGCTGGACTGGGCTCTGAGCAGCCTGATTGAGTTGAAGATGTTCCTCCTCTTGCAAGGGGTTTGAACCTAGATGACCTTTAAAGATCCTTTCCAGCCCAAACTATTCTATTATTCCTTTCCATTTAGTTCCTACAGGGGCATTTTTAGCACTGCATGTTTTGAGCAAAAATATAAAAATGTAGTCTTTCATACATTCTTCATATGTGGATATTTTCTTGTAAAGCACAGAAAAGAATGGGTCAGGAGCAGAAGTCTGAGCACTATTTAAACCCTTAGTTACAGGCTGAGTCAGATCCATGTCCCTAAAGCATTACTTTCCAGATCATAGTCTGAAAGGTGCTGTATAATGGAACATAGCTGAGGTCATTGCTATCCACTTTCAGAGCAGTGTGATTGACACTGGCATTGTAAGCTTTCTTTAATTACAAGATTGCAGTCTCAGAGAACAAGCCCTTACCCTTAGCAAAAGGCAAATATGATTAGTTTATTCCACAGGAAAAAACAGGCTAGAATGTGAGAGAGCATGAAGAAAGGCTACAGAATTGGTTTACACAGGGAAAATAAGGCATACTGAGAATGAGTAAGATGTCAGATACATGAGAGAGATGAAAAAGATGGAGGTGGGGTTGAAGCTTCAAACATTCCTGTGTTAAGCTTACTTCATCCCTAAATTTTGAAAACTTGAGAACCAAAATTGCTGTCAATATGCTGCCAATACCACTGTATCACAACCTGCATAAGGACTATTTGACCTTATGTACAAGTTTTATATGAGCAGATAATTCTGTGATTGGAGATTTCCATCCAGGGTTTTCCAGCCATCCAGGAAAACCCTCCCTCTTCCCCAGTTGTGGTTACTGATGCATATTTGACTTGTGTGGTACAGGTTTTCTTTGTTGTCCCCCAGTGATTAGGGGCAGAGCTGCATAGCACCACCCTCAGGAAGCATTAAACACATTCATCTCAAACCTGATTTTTAGTTTTTCCATTCCTTGACCAACTTTTTCACTTCCCATATGTCTTCTTTTCTCCACTTATGTCACTCCCAAATAATTTTACTACCTCTGTACAGCCGCAACAAAAACAGAAACACAATCATTTACCTGCACCCTGGACATTGTTTTTCTGTACCATGCTAACATTGAGATGAACATAAAAACATAAAAAATTGAGAACTGTTGGCGTTACTATCTCAAATTCAGTAGAATTTGTGTTTGATTAGTGTAGTGCTGCATCATGTTAAAGACTCCTTGAACATTAATGACTCCATGGCACAGGGCAGCAGCCTGCAAAGCTGCCCTTTTGGGTCCTGAAAGCCTCATTACAATTTTATAATCATGCTAATTAGTTCTGCTTCGCAGAGACTGCATAGTTCTCAGCCCCCCACCTAGATCAGTCATCTCTAGGACCATATACTTCATGCACAGAAAGATATGTTCTTATACAAAAAAAGATGAAGATGTTTTCATGAAGGGCAAACCAGAGTTAGATCTGATATTTCCTTAAAAATCTTGAAATAAATGCATCCAGGTTGCTATCAGCTTTATGGGGTGAAGAAAGTAAAGAGAAAAAAGGGGGGAAATTGCCATTTTATTTAGTAGCATAAATCCCAAATGAAAATTTTGCTCCAAAATTTTAACAGATACACATGAATACATAATCTACTAAGACCCTCCAAGAACATGATTATTCATAAAAGCATTTGTTCTCATGTTTAAAATTAAAGGTATCTAAATGAGTATACATTTTTTTGTGTCAAAGCAAGGACAACTTGTTTCTAACATAAACCTAAATCATTGTATGATTCAGATGTGGAATCACAAATCAACTGAAGAATTTTCTCTCAATCTCACAAGTCCAGTGATGTCAGTGGTGTTACTGCTATAGTTAGATCTTCTTTGCATGGGTAAAAGTGGCAAAACTGAGCTCTAGTGTAGATTTGAAAGAGATAGGAAAATTGGCAAATTAAAAATTTGTTTTTGTTTATAAGCAAAAAAAACCCCAAAACCAACTCTTCTAAGCCTGTGTAAGTATAGCTGAAAGTGATTTATTAGCAAGTAAGCTGTCTCTACAAGATCATTAGTTCCAGATGGCATGATACACATTAACTGCATGTAAATGTGTGTGTAGGAACTACTCCATTAGTTATAATGAACCAATCAGAAGGTGTTCTAAAGTAAGTAAATAAATAAAAGTCCATCAGAATGTGACTCTAAATAGCTCCCAGAAAGAAACAAACTGAAAAGAAGTGGAGAGACATCTGCCCTTCTCAGTGATGTTCTTGAAAATTGAAATACATGTAGTTAAAATTTATAGAGTTGAAAACAAGAATAGAAGATCAAATGATCACTTTTAACATCAAATTCTGTCTCTGACAAAAATTTTAAAGTACATTATTTGTCGAGTTTATTTGGACTATCTATCTCCCAGATGACTGAGGAGAGAGAACATAATTGACCATAAATCCCAGAAAAAATATTTTTAGATTTGCGCATACAAAAATACCCTGGTCCTAATTGGGAAGGTCTGATTCACGGTTTCTAATTAATAAACACAAATGAGAAGAGGTTTGAGAACAAAGGCAAGGCCATAAATATCTGGTACAAATCCACAGATTCTCACAAAATAAAGACATTAACAGTTTGGTTTAAGCTGTAACAGAAGAGACTGAAGAAATAAGATGACCAAGTGGTTTTTTTTGAAGCTGACAGGGAGTAAAGCTGAGCTGGAAACTCAACTACCACCACCAGAATCAGTAAAAATCTTGGTTTATATGTTTCACCATCCTCATTTTTACACCAGCTACTAAGTAGGACTGCTGAGTTACATAACCTTAGTGTGAAAAATGAATGCACTTTTGTATTTGATGGGTATGAATGAAACATCCCAAACTGGCCAAAATTATCCATTCCTTTTCTATAAGGAAAAACTTCTCAAAAGCAGCCCAACCCACAGCTTTTTAATTTTGCAAGGCTTAAGGGAGGGAGAATTACAGCATCTGGCTTAAGAGCTTGTATACCACCTTTGCTCAGCCCAAAGCACATTAAAACAGCTGAGTTATAAACCCCACAGATGGAAAAGGGGGTTGCAGCAATGATGTTCTTTTAAATGCAGCCAAGTTGCTTGGATACTCCATATAACATAAATTGCTGAAGCACTCAAGTACTTAACTAGTTATAGTATTCAAAATTGGGTTTAATTTGACAATGCTGTAGCTCAGCATTGTTTGCCTTCCAATTATATACATTGATTAGACTTTGAACATAATGAGCTGTTGCCTGAAGGGGGTCTGACAACAAAAGCAATATTTTAGGAACTCAAGGCTGTAAGGTTGTAAAGTGAAAACTTTGCTTGAATACAGTCTCAAAAAAGCAGGCTGTTTTAATAAGTTAATATTCAAAAGTCCTGTGGTTAGGAGGTGCAAGGTTTCGTTCTAACTCCTGGTTCCGTATAAGTAATGCAAATGTTATTTTTATTCCACATGCACATTAAACACATAATCCCCATTCCTGCTCAAACGACCCAGGTAGTAAACACTCTAAATGTATCTTGGGTTAATATGCACAGGATGGAAATTAGGTTGCACTATAGCATACATTACAATAAAAACTAGCGAAGTGTGTAATTACTGTTACTGTGCTGTATGTTACCCTATATATGGCTCAGTGTAGCCACAGCAGTAACCATCTTAGTGTCACTGTCTTAATTATAGCAGTTTTATTGTTATTATTATTGTCAGTCTTTAAGCTTTTACTAAATCCAAAGCTCATATTCAGCAAAGCACAGAAGCATGTGTTTCATCTTAAGCAGGTGTGTAGTCCCACAGAAGGTAGTAGAATTACAAAAACTTCAAAAATACTCTTTTTGGAATGAATGGGATTAGTTACACCTCTGAAATTAAAGACAGGCACACCAGGGATTGGTGCTACCTTCAAAAGAAATATTAATTAAGTGAATATTTTAATCCTGAGCTTCTTGTTGACTACAGGTGATTTAATTTCCATCAACCCAGTCCTAACAAGTCATCTATAGTCTCCATGTCCCCAGTGTCTTTTGGGCAAGGCTGAAAAAGAAATATTCCTGATGCTGACAACTGGAGAATCCAAATCTGAAGCCCTTTAGGTGTAGCATGCCTAAGAGCCTGCCTCTATTGGCTGTTTTAGCTATTTCTCCTATATTTATTTTGCTAGCGCTGCTGCCCTTCACCACATTCCTGACAAACACCATGTATTGGTTGTTTCCCAATGTTTTACCCAAATGAAATCAGGTCAATATATCTCTGCCAAAATCTGGGATCATGGTGGCAGGATAGATATAGATAGATATAGATATATGTATAAGAGCTACTAATGGATATAAGCATCTGAGTCAAAAATTTCAAACACCAGAAACACTTGAGGTGTTGCCTAATTCTAGGGACTCCAGATGTCCCCAAGTCTCCTGTCTTGAGACTAATGTATTCTGCCTGTAAATAATTGAAAATCAATATGATTCATAGCACATAGTACAGCTATACAGACACCTTACCATAAAATTATATAGTTTAGATAAAATAACTATTGTTTTATTGGTCTGTCAAGATACACAAGATCTTCTCGTGCTGCCATAAAAATTCTTTTACAGTACAGCAATTTTTTCAATTTTTGATTATCCTAGTCATTGGTGTGACAGCACCCACACCCCAGGGAGCCCCTCTACCTGGATGTTTGGTCTGGATTGGACTAGAAAGCACTTCTTAAACACTGATTTGAATTATAACTAGGACTGATGATGAGAAAGGCAGCCTTTCCTTTGTCCTTGCCCCTCACTGCCTACAAACACAACAAATAAGTGTGATGCCCAGAGGAAAGAATTGTTTTTCTCAAAGAACAGTGCCTGAGAGAAATGTCTGCATGTTTTCTAAAGGCTGGTTTTTTGAAGGAAGGACAATAATATTGACCCTATTTTGTGAATGAATAAGGTGAAATTCTACCTTGGACAGACTAAGTTTTCAACACTCCTTTTTACTGTTTCGTAGAATCACAGATTGATTTGGATTGGAAGGGACCTAAACCATCATTTTAGTCTCACTGCTGTGGGCAGAGACACCTTCCACTAGACCAGGTTGCTCAGAGCCCCATCCAACCTGGTCTTTAACATTTCCAGGGATGGGGCATCCACAGCTTCTCTGGGCAGCTGTTTGGGTGCCTCATCATTCTCACAATATAGAATTTCTTCCTAATATCTAATATAAAATTGCTCTCTTTCAGTTTGAATCCATTCCAGGCCCTTGTAAATAGTCTCTCACCATCCTTCTTTTAGGCTTCTTCAGATACTAAAAGGCCAAAATTGGTCACCCTGAAGCCTTCTCTTCTCCAGGCCGAACAATCCCAATTATCTCAAACTTTCCTCATAGTAGATGTGCTCCATCCCTCTGATCATCTTGGTGGCCTTCTCTGGACTTTCTGCAGCAGGTTCCTGTCCTTTGTGTTCTGGACTGAATGCAGCTCTGCAGGTGAGGTCTCACCAGGGCAGCACAGAGGGGCAGAATCCCCTCCCTCTCCTTCTGGCCACAGGGCTCTGGATGCAGCCCAGGGCACATTTGGCTGTCTGGGCTGGGAGTGCTCATGCCATGTCCAGCCTCTCACCCACCAGCACCCCCAAATCCCTCTGGGCAGGGCTGCTACTGGTCTGTTCATCCCCAGACTGTGCTGATACCTGGGGTTTCCCCAACCCAGGTACAGCACCTTTCCTTGGTCTTGTTGGAGATTCATGAGATTTCCACAGTCCCACTGCTCTAACTTGTCCAGGTCCCGTTGGATGGCATCCTATCCTTCAGGTGTGCCAACAGCACCCCTCAGCTTCGTGTCATCTGCAAATTTGCTGAGTGTGCACTTGGTCCCTTCACCTGTGTCATTAATGATGATATTAAACAACATTGGTCCCAGGACTGACCCCTGAGGGACACCATTTGTCCCTGATATCCATTAGGACTGAGAATTTCACCACCACCCTCTGGATGTGACTGCCCAACCACCGCCTTATCCACTGAACAGTCCACCCATCAAATACATGTCTTTTTAATTGAGAGAGAAGGATGCTGTGGGGGATTGTGTCAAAAGGCTTTACAGAATCCCAGATAAATGACGTCTGTAACCCTTGCCTTGTCCACTGATGGAGTCACTCCATCATGGAAGGACACTAAGTCAGGCAGGACTTGGCCTTGGTAAAGCTGCACTGGTTGTATTGAATCACCTTCCATTTAGTCGTGTGTCTTATCTCATTTTATCTTGACTCCCATTAATTTTCATTCTATTGATGTTAATGTCATATAAATGTTATGATTAGGATGAACTTATCTCCTTTGTTAACATTTTAAGGTACCATCAGCCACTTAATAGCTGTATAACTCCTGACTCTGTTTAATAAACACTGAAACTGCACCATGCAACTTCAAAGTAGGATGCATTTGTTATTATAAATATAATGGTATTGGTATAATGTCTGTACCAAAATTTGCTGTGTAGAGAATAAAAGTTGGAAATATCAATCACAAGTGCTGTCTTCTTGCAAATGTACCAGAGGAGTCCAGGAATAGGAGGAGGATTGTGTAAACAGTCTAGGCAGCTACTTTATTTCATTTTGAAGATATTTACTGCATGAATAATGTATAACATTCACAAAAGGAAAGTAACAATCCAAAACCTCTACTGACTACAAACTGGGCCTATTTTATTGAAGAGTCAAAATCATCTGATGATTTTCTTGCAACTGGATACATAGCCATAGCATCCCCAGATCTACAGCTAAATTTAAAGTCACTTACAATATCCCTGGGATACAGCAAAAGTCTTTTATTGAGAAAAATGTAATGAATATTCTTGCTAAGAGAAAACCAGGCAGCTGAGAGTCTTTCAAAGATTTGATGGCATGTAGCTAAAAGAAAGGGGCTGCATCTTGCAACTGGCAGTGTAAGAAACAGGCCATTTCACCCAAGGAAAGAATGAGTAATTTAAAAATGTGAGTGGCAGCTCATTCCATAAGGAAAAGGAACTGAAAGTTCACAGGAATAATATGTGAATAAAAATCTGTTAGCTGTTGAGAAAAACAAAATGTCATCCTTCACATTGAATTCTGCAACATCCAGGGAATTGAAAGAAGAGTGCATTATTCCAAGAAATGCTCTACATAAAATTTTGGCCCCAGCCTTCCAAATGCTGACTGTTAAAAAAGAGGAATATTTACAAATGATTGCCAGTAAAATAGCAACATTTCAATTATATGGGCACCTGTGTGAAGGACCATATTTATTTCAGAGACTGACTTCTCACAGCAGAAATGGTGGGCAAGATTCTTAGAGCTGTAATTTCACATAATTTGAACTTCTGCATTGGCTGAATATGTTTTTAAGTTCACTGTCTCAGTGAGCTGGCAATGTTCTCCATATTTCCAAAAAAATACAGCTATAAATGAAATGAGGGGGAGTGCTACACCCATTTTTAAGCAAAATATTTCCAAGTATTGTATCATCTCTGAGTTAAACATCAACACTCCAGACAGATGGATTACTCAGGCAGATAAGACTGGGATTTGCAGAAAGCACTGAGATGAGTGGGGAAGCACCAGAACTAGGAAGGGTAAACCAGAGGAAAAGAAAGATAGGGCCTACATCTATCCTCTAGGAAGTTTTCTTGAAGAATTGACAATTTTTTCTATGAATAGTAATTTCTCTATATAAAGGATTATCAACTCAAGTGAACAATTTTGCACAAAAAAGGAGGCAATTTTAAAATTTAAAATATACTTACATCTGTTCTCAATTAAATGTTTAATTGTCATAATGTCATAACATTTCATTTTGACATTTTTAATGAAACTTTGCTGTTTTCTTTTTAAAATGTCATTTTTGTCTTTAAGAAAGATCAGCATTAGAAAAAAAAAGTAAAATTGGACAAGGTAGTGTCAAAATAATTGAGTTTTGTGGGGCTTTTTGGTTTTTGGGGTTTTCTTTTGTTTTGTGTTTGAGTTTTTTGTTTGTTTTGTTTGTTTGTTTGTTTTGTTTTCCTTTTTCATCATTTTATTTGACAAAATATATTTTTATTATTTTGATGTCATTGAAATTTTCAATGGTGCCTTTTTATTTATGCAGTTTAAAACTTTTCTGGCTGTCTGTGGGTGTTTTACTACCAAAGCAAATTGAAAACACACTGGCTGTGAAGAGACAGCAAGGCATGGCAATCACTTACTCACCTGAAATCAGGAAATTATAATAGAAGTATTTAGTAAAATACTAAACTAGGAAACAGAAGGCTTGTTTAATGTAGATTTTTTTTTACTAAATAGAAAAGCTTTTAAGAAGATACTGGCAGAGGATAACAGTAGGTTCTGATTCAACCATTTCTTCCAAATGAGGAAACAGAAATAAGTTCCTTATCCTATCTCTGAAAATATTAGCCATGAGATTATTTGGTCTAGTAGACCAAAGCTGTTTCAGAACCATCTTTATTTGTAGATTGTGGCCTTCTGATCTTGAGGTCATGGGATATGCACCATCAAGAAACTGCAGCAGGAGGATGGCAGAAAGGAAATCAGAGGTGAGGTAGGGCTGTGAAGAGTCTTCTGGTCCTTAAAATTTGACATATGTTCTCTGACACAACAGCTGCTATAACCTCTGTACCTTTGGTAAACACTGATTCCAGAATTTATCTAACTGAGGTGTCAGGGCTGGGTTTAAAAAGCTTAAGCAGTGGGATTCATTGCCATTAATTCCAGACATACATAAGAGAAGTGAATTTTAACAAGTCATTCTCAGTCGTTTTATAGTCAATGTAAAGAAACAGGATCCTCCACAGGGTAGTTAATTTTGCCTGTTGTAGACATATCTCCTAGCTTCAGCTGAGTTGCACATTGAAGCTAGTTTTCCCTGGTGATTGCAGGGACAGCATGGGGTGCCTAGCTCAGATTTAGACCGCTAAGTTTTAGGTATCTAAACTGAGGTTAATCATAACAAAAATGATAGGCAAGAAATCAAGGAGTGGTAGAAGTGCTGAAATCTCATGGTCTGCTTTTAAACACATCCGTGAAAGTGTCATTTTGGTTCATTCTCCTATTATCAGGATGAGGGACCTGTCAGAGACAGTACACAGAAATCAAACTACCAGATAGGAGACACAGGAGATGTTTAAGTTTGTCCGTGTCTTGTCCCGTGCTTGTCCCTGAACATTTCAAAAGCAGAGTACTAAGATCTACATCTTCATGTGTCTGGCCTTGGCCAGCCAGAGAAACCAGCCACTGCACACAGTGCTCTTACATTCCTCCTTAAACACAGAGAGAACATTAAGCCCTAAATGCACATTTAGGTAATTTCAGTTTTTTCTCACTCATACTCACTGTTCTTTTTTTCTCTGGGAGGTCAAACACAAGGCTTTACCCAAGTTCAGAAATCCTGCATCGTCTGGTAAGTACTGATATTTAAATCTACTTATGTTGCACTTTTTAAAATTTGCTGATATATAATGTTACAGTTTATTGAATGTTTCAGAGGATAACTTTTTCAAGTGCAGTCTTAATTTGTCTATGCAGGGATTCGTATGTACTCCGAAGCCTCACTTTAAGTCTCTCAACTTTGCAGGCTTAATATTCTCCTCTGGAAAATGGAGTTAACAACAATAGCAATCTTGACATACCTCACCTGTAAATGAACATGTGGTATAAATGTTAAATTGCCTTGTTACTCCAAGCTCTTAACAGACACCAACCCTGTCTCTGATACCATCAGATTATTTTCGGCTTCAACAGTTTCCCTGCATTTCCAAGGCAACAGAACTCCTGCTCAGAATTGTAGGCTTTTCAAGGTCTGTCACTCCATGGCTCTGAGATATTAGGATTTGAAAAACCTCATACACTGCTTAGACAGATTTTCCAGCAAATCTGGTCTAGTAGTCAGCTCATGATTCAAGGAGAATGATTGAGTTGCCACATCTGCAAGGAAAAGCTCCAGAAATCCTTTATACAGAAATCTTTAGCAACTGAGTGCAGAGATGCACATCTGCATCTGTGACCCAACACACTTTGGTGGGTTTGGGACTCAGTGCTATGTACAGCAGCAGTCAAGTGTGACATCTGCAGCAAGAGTTAAGAGCTTCTATCCAAACCTTTCTATAATGGTGCTACGATAAAGCATCATTTTAAATGTAGGAAAAAAACCCAGCCATTCACTGAATCATATGCTCAAGAGACATGTGAAGTACTTGGACCATGTCTTGCCTGCCAGAAGAATGGCAAACCAACACTTTCAGAAAGAACAACTTATGCAAAACATCCTATTTGAAGGGTTACTGTAAGGACAATGAAAGACTGGAGATCATTTGGCTTCTGTTGTTTATCATTTAGTCATTAAAGTGAAGTATGTCAGAGAGTTGTCACCCAGCATTTGATGCAGAAGAGCAAATAAAAAGAGTGGTTACAGTGGAGTAAAGGGCAGTTCAAAACAAACAATTCTACTGTCAATTTACATAATGCTGGAACAGCAGGGATTATTTAATAAGAATATTTATTTAAATTTATTTAATAAGAAAAGTGTCTTTTTCAGGATCCTTTAAAGTTTCTGAAGCCCGCTGAATAAAATGCAATCTTTCCCTTTTCTAGTTTTTTTTTTTCTTTTTTTTTTTTTTTTTGCTATAAGAGCAATGTTTGAGTGGAGGAAAAAGGATACATTATATATTCATAGGAACATATTGCATACATACCTGGGGAGTCAGTGGATAAATGATACTTCAGGAATTGCAACTACTAAACAATGACGTCAAATTTTGGCATATATTAGGTGGACCCAGTTATCATTCAGAGTCAGAGAAAATGTATTCTTCTAGACAAACAAATTGGCTTAAAAGAAACATTTTATATCTCAGGAAACTTGGAGCATTGTAGGTGGGATTGATCTCCACAATTTTGTCATTGAGAACTGGCAGACTTCACCATCTGGTGAGCAGTCAAGCTGGTCTTCTTTTCCAGTCAGTAGAGGGAAATAAGCACAACCAGAATCATGAGAGGGTGACCTGTCTCTCACGGCTGAATGCTTCCTCTCTAAGAACAGATTAGGGTGACTGTTTCAGGTGTGGAAACCAATTATACAAATGGAACTTCCTAGCTATGCACAAGTGCCTAATACCACAAATTTCTGCATCCAAATCAAATACGTGCGTGTAAAGATTGATTACCTTTACTAATAAACCTCTGCATTCTTCTTTAAAATCGGAGATCTTTTTCTAGGTGCTTTCAAATTCAAATTCCAGACATAGATTTCTTACTTAATGTTTCACTATGTGAGGATGTGTTGTACACAACATTTCTCATGGAAGGAATCACTGGATGAAGCAGTTTTATTTATTTTCAATCTCAAGCATCATGTTACGTTGCTTACAGAGAAGCTACATGGACTTTTCAAGAGCAATTTTTGAGGTGAAATTGCAAAAATAGTTAAATAAATTAACAGTCTCAACAGAAGTGGTTGTAGGTATCCAAAGCTATTATTGGTATTAACTGTTGTTACAGGTGCTACGTATGTTTAACTAGCTCACTTTTCTATCACTATGGGACATCATCAAAATAATTAATGATTTGGGAGATGGTGATCTTCAGTTGTGTAGCTAATGATAACTTGAAGATACCACATTTCAGGTGATGGGTGAAAAAAATTTTCATATTTGGACCTCAGAAAATATTCAGAGCAGTAAGTTTTATCGTGACATTCACAATAATAGCTGAAGGATGTAAGTAGTTGGTTGAATGAGATTCTTTATGGCCACGTCTACCAGATTTATAGTTTGTACCTCTCATGAGAGGCACAGGCCTGGCAGCAGTAGACATAGGTAGGTCTTTTAAAGCAGCATAATGTGACAGCAGACATTGCAATCTGAAGTGAAAGCAACAGTAAATTAACATGTCTAGCACCTTCTTTGTGTAATGCCTGTTATATTATTCCAGGTAAGAGGAGTAAAATTTTCACTACAAAGGGTGGGAAAGTATTTGAATTCTGTGATATAATGGATTGATGAAAGAAATATGAGAATAAGTAATATTTCTTTTCTTCAAGCTGTGTACATTTGCAATTCAAGCCCATTGACTATTGCTTCTAATTGCCATTTCATAATCAGTGCCAAATTTTGCATTCACATTTTTTTATTTGCGTGAAACATCACATGCAATAATTTTAAATTAATAATTTGAAAACAACATTTAAAAGTATCACTTTTTTAGACTTTGGCAGAACCAAGTCATGTCCTCCATCTTTAAGCAGAAATCTGCAATCCGTGAAAAAATTATTTTTGTCATTAAATGGTCATTTTTCTCGAGCAATGAATTACAGTCAATATGGGCTATTTACTCAAGGAGCTATTTTTTAATATCAGATGCAAAATTCTATTTACTACTGAAAATATAGCCATGACTATTTTTCCTGATAGATTCTGCCTTTTCAGCTACAACTTAGAAACTATAAATGAGACATGTCACTTTTTTCCCCCCTCTCATTTAATAAAAAGTTACAGTTTGGTTCAAAAGTGTCATTTTAATATTTCCACCCACTCTTGTTCAGTTTGGCTGCTATGGAAGAAAGAAAAGGTGTTGTGCATTCCTAAATAGGCACTGGTGAGCAGATGGACTCTAGCTAAAAAATTCTGGGTGAGAGAAATCAGAAGTGTTTCATTTCCATGCCTGCTCTTTTGGCAATGCAAACTCTGGTTCTGCTCAGACATGCAGATTCCAAGAGGTGTGGAATGGAAGAATGGAGATCTCAGAAGTTTTTGTGAAGTTTTAGAAGAGCAGTGAAAAATGTGATGTGAAAATTGAAAAATGGGGGGGAAAAAAAGAGCAAAATCTAAAAAGAATAATTTTGCAATTAGAAAATCTGACTTCACAGATTCACATGCAAACTCACTGCCTGCTTACTATCAGTATACCTTTAAATTAAAAAAAAAAAAAAAAAAAGCTATAATGATGATGAAATTTTCCAGGGCTAAACCTGACATTGTTT
>JAOTQP010001546.1:103766289-103805334 GCA_026413545.1 Cichladusa arquata
ACTGCCTGCTTACTATAATTTTACCTTTAAATTAAAAAAAAAAAAAAAAAAAAAGCTATCATGATGATGAAATGGTCCAGGTCTAAACCTGACATTGTTTCAGCATATTTAATCAATTATATTCCCTGTGTGTCATTTCTTCCTCCCTACACAGTGTCTTCCTTACAAGATGTTGTCAGTTGGGTAACTGGCAGCAGAGTGAGACTTTAATAATTATATGTGGTAGATCATTGCCTAAAGACCAGAACAGATTCTGATTGTGCTTAGTAGGTAGAGTCAAAACAGAGAGGAAACCAATGACTAAACCAACTTGTTGGGTTAAGGGCTGCTGAGGTTTGTATACAGCAGGAAGCATATAGCAAAATTGTGCCTTCCCCAGCAAGGAAACACCACCCTGGGCCACGTGGCAAATTAAAGTCAGTCATAAACATTACCCAGAAGCAAAACACAGAGGTCTAATCCAGAATCTAATCCAGAAAGGAATAAATTTTGTTCTATCTTTATTCCAGTACCTTCACCACTGCACACACTAAAAAGGTATTTTGGCTCCTGAACTTGGCTTCACGAGGCCAAGCTGCTAGTGAATGAAGAGGAAAGGAGATAACATTTTCCCTCCCTTTACTCAAATATCTTTCATGGATCAGAGATGAAGTTGGTCCCTCTGTGACTTAAGCTATGGGGCCTGATTAATTCACATTTTCAGAGAATATGTGTCACATGGAGCAGGTTAGGGAGAGCAGAGAAGGAATTTTTCAGGACCCAGCAGTGGATTTGTAGAAGCCATGAGTGCACTGATGGGGCTGGGATTGTCTCGTTGATGGCACCCTGTTGGTAGCTAAACTCCAGCAGGACCCATGCAGACCAACCCCGTGCTACCAAGAGGCCTGTAGGAACTAGTACAAAGTATCTCCTACATTTATGGTTCAAAGCAGACAACATTATCAAGCAGTGTTTTTTATCAGAGAATTTGAGGGGAAAAAATACAGACCTAACTTTGATCACAGGAAATTAAAGTCACATGCTCGGCAATACATGTCATCTGCTTTCTCCTAGATGCATGTTCATAACCTGAGATAAACACTTCTCTCCATGCCTCCTTTATTGTTAGATAATATAGATTTCACATCTTAAAAATATTGCTATCAAGTATCTCATAACGCCTATGCCATAGCAACCTGTTAGTGTGATTTACTTTGACAGGCGGCGATAGGTATTTTATTGTTTGACCCCTTCTGCTCTGGCAATGTGGGTTTAGGTGTTTTTTTTCATAGCAGCTGTTTTATTTAATCTTACAGCAGCTGATATTGAATCTTCACATCATTTTTTCTCTTGTCAAGGTATGCTCTTAGTGTAAATGGTATAATGAAAATCCAGGATTTCACAGAAAGGCACCCACTTAAGCAACTCTGCACTCTGATACCTCAGAAAAGATGTCTGTAAAAATGTATACATTGAAAGCAGCTCAAGGAAATGTATTTTTATTTAACAAGTTAACTAATTATGGATTCCCATAATTAAACCCATTAAGTTTATTGAGACACATTCAAATTGGTTAAATGGGACTTAAAATTCCAATGTTGCGACTATTGAGTGACTATCATGGTTACCATGCTGATAATCAGGCGTATCAGAGGGCTCAAAAATTTTGGTTATTTGATAGTGAGGTTAGCACAGCAAATTTGCAAAGGGAGAGGGAAGGCAATGACCACCATCTTGCTCCTTACCTCGTAAGCATGAATTATTGCAGTGAGCTAAAAATTGCCTCATACAAGGTTGAACTGTGCAGTTGTCACCATAAGAGGCTCTAGGAACCAGGCACAGAACTTTTAACACTCATTCATTAGCAGAATTAACAGGTATCTCTGGAGGAATGGAGACCAAGCCCAGTGGCATTGCCTGATTTAAATGTATAATTGGTGTTTCTTTTGTAACACTTGCTTAAATTTGGGACCAGACCTTTAGGTGAGTAAATCTAGGAGTCTCCATTCAAGATGACTGCTTGCTCCAAACATTGTGAACCCATACCAAAGGCTTAGAAACTTGGTAACTTATGCAATGACCATATGAGTGCCAAAGCCAGAGTCCTAAAACAAAGACTATCTCTGAAAGCATCAAGAACAGCTTGTGTATGAGGGAGATCTAAAGGATCATCTGTTGCACTTAAATAAGCTTTCAGAAAATGGGTGGTTTCAAAGTTTTCCATAAAATAAAAAAGTCAATGAAGGCTGTATTAATTGCTGAGGCAAATTATCTGCAGCTATCAGAAGGGCTGATCCCTTAGTGCTGACCAACAGGTAGAAAGAGAAGAGATATCCAAGTAGGCTCCCTGCAATATTGGTTTAATTACTTCTCTGAGCACTTGCAACTTTTTTTTTTGAGTCTATTAGAGAAGAAATGCAAAAAACTGGCAGGACGTATTCAAAATAAGAAAGGAAGAGATCTATACTGGAAGTGGTGTTCTGACTTCTAATAGTATTCCAGCCTTTTTCACTGTAATGGAGATGTATTTCATAGATTTATCTTTTTTTTTTTTCCTTTTTTTTTTTTTTTTCATTTCTTTAATGAGCATGTGACTGCAAAACAATAAACAGCTCAGAATATTCCCTGAGTAGAATCCCCACATTCAGCATCAGACATGCATAGATCTGTCAAGTGGAGGTTCAGCTGCTATCTTCTTTCTACTGGACCTCTTGTCAAAGTTTTAGTCATGTCTTGTGTTCAATCTGAATTAATTTAGGATCCCCAGCTTTCAGAGTTTCAGCCCAACAGAAAACATTAATAAATGGAATAATTAATTCCAACTCCGAGTAGATCAATCAAACCCTCAGCTTGGGAGCTATTTAAACACTACTGTGACACTTTGTCTTTTTCTCATGGGTCAAAAAGTCACCAGCCTGCGACTATGGTAACAATCAAGAAAAAAATTTAGTAAAAAAGTCCCAGTCAAAGTGACAAGACAGATGCTGCAATTTTGTTTACAAACAAAAAGTGCCAAGCTCTGCTCTGTAGCCTCTTGTAGTAGGGAAAGGTTGGTTTTAGCTAATTAATATATTCTCTAGCTATAAGTCAGCTGATCTCTGAGAAGATAGTTTCATAAAGAAGAAAAGAAACGTGTGCCTGTTGATTAAATCCCTTTACAGAAGGGAACAGATTGCAGGAAGGGAGGACGTGTTGCAGAGCAAAGATCCCTCTCCCTGATTCCACACTCCCTCTCTTCCCATGTCATATACAGCAACCTTCAGATGCAGACAACCAGAACAATTTACATGATCTTGGTCAAAGAAATAACATGCCAGTGTTGGCTTGTTTCATTTGCAGCTGTAAATATAGTCTGAAAGAGTCTGAATTCATTGTCAGTGGCTGGAAATACCTTGAAGTGCCAAGGCAGTGACGTACAACCTGCACCTGACCTTGCTGCAGTTGCAGCATCCTGCAAAACAGTCTGCTTGGGATGTTTGCTGCTTGCCTGGGGCAAAAACCTGCTGTGGTAGAGATGATCTCATGGCTGGAGTTCCCTTAACCACCCATTTCCTTTGGCTTTGTTATGATGATATATCTTCTAGATGTTGGAGTAACTTAATACTATTTTTTTTCTCCAGCACTCACATTTCACTGTAAGATAAAAACTTTTTTGCTGACAAATTAAAAATCAAAAAATCATTTTAAAAGTCATTTGAGCCCTCCCAGTTGGCCTAACTTGGGTATCCAAAGTCAAGTTTGCTGTGTAGGCAATTAGTGATATTCTTGTTTCTTTAGAGAAACATGTACATCTAAAGCACAATCACATTCAAAATAAAAATTATAGAAAACAAAATCTGGAATAAATATCCTTGCTACTATGCGTCATTTTATATTTAATTCTTAGACCAAGATATTTGACCTTGACAAGTAAGTTAATTTTGTATTATTTCCAGGCTTATCATTTATTTGTCCATGGAAGATAAAATTATTAAGGATGTCCTTGGCACCTGAGAGAATACTGAAGATATACCTTCAGTTTAAGGATTCTGTGGCATCCTCACAAATACATCACTGATATTTTGTATTCTCTACACAAGAGGTACTATGGCAGAGCAGCTCCACCTTTACAGCTCAAGAATGGCAGCTGAAAATAATTCCTCCTGGATCCCACCAGTGTCACTGCCAGTGACCCTCAGAGGAGATCTTTGTGAGAGAGTGCAAAGCATTTATCCCTCTGGGGCCAGCACACATTTCCACTATTATTTGTTCCTGCTGTCCCAAGGAACACAAAAAGAAACATTTTAAGTCATAAACATCACAAAGTTGGAAACCGTGTGCCAAACTGCCTTGAAATGTATGTTTGACCAAATTTTATTGAACCCGTAGAGCACTGGATACCAATAGGAACAGAATTTATCTTCAGATACAATGGGAACAATTCTTTTAAGTCTTCTGGAATTTCTCCTATTCTCCTTCAACTGGGATAAGGCCATTTTTTACTACATAATCTTTTTAAGGATGAAGACTGGAATTCATATTGAAGACTTGCACATTTTAAAGGTTTGATTTATATTTTTATTTATATTAATAAATTTTGAATCAAAACTGTTAGAATAAAAGAATAATTTTCTCCATTAATTTATTCAAGATGTAAGAACTGGATAACTTTACAGAAAACTTTCCTGTCTACTTCAGTAAAAAATGGATTTTCCTTAATTTTTCTGAAAGATTTTAAGAAACTGTGAAAGCTTAACTACATCCTGAACCGATGAAGCATCATCTAAATTGTTACACAATTGCATCACAATTGTTACACAAAGACTCTGTGGTCATCATCATCATCATTATCATTATGATCCTCATCATCATCATCATATTTAGACTAATTCTAATTAGGGAACATGGTTTCCATTTTACAACATGATGGTTCTGCTGCCATGGAGAATAGGTTAGCAGATTTGTTTTGGAAATAGGATTCCTGGGAGAAGGGCAGCTTCCTCCCCAACGGGTTTTGACTCATTCTGCAATCAGGTGCCCTAAGAGCAGATAACAAGATACCACATCGTGGGTCATCACTTTTCCTGTTGAAATTGTGTCAATCTTTAGAGGAACAAAGCAGCACAGTGATCAGTGATGGACCTGATTTATGCTTTTTATATAGAAACCCCCAAGTCTAAATTGTAAAAAAAAAGAAAGGGTCTAGATCCCCATATATTTGATTCCTGTCAAATATGTTACCTCTTATTCTATATGTCTGTAAGTGAGTCAGTGGCTTATCTTAACCTGATGGGTAGAGGGTCAAACTGGAATCAAGACCTTTCACTTTCCAGACATTTTTCTCTGCTTTTGCTTGGAAAGGCATTGCTCTGGCACGTGCCCATCATTAGACAGTGATGGAATCTCCACTTGGCTTCGGTAGATTCATCTTATATTTGGTCATTTATTATAGACTTCACTGCCCATCATAAGAAAGAAATATTTTTAAAGAATCACTTATTACAAGAAGAGGAGAACTTACCAGTTCTCCAGTTTTGCCTAATAATTTATGATCTTCATAGTTAAAAAAATATTTACATATTATTTCTGATTTGAAATGCTCTTTAAATTCTAGTTGGTGGCTTTTTGCTAGGCCTGTCTCCATACAGAAAATAGTCTTTTTAAACCAGCTAATGGCACACAGAGGCACAAAGATCAGACAATTTTGACTTCCACTCTTGTTCCTTAACTGCAGAGCTATGGGCTCCCCACGAGAAAACACAAAAAATGGATCATTCATTAAATATCCTAGATTAACTGAGCATATACCAAGTGTATTAAAAATGGCTGTGACAAGCTAGATTATGGATGCACTGCCTTATGTCACATCAAAGATACTGTAAAACTACTCTGTTATCATGTAAATAACAAGAGATTTCTTTTTCAAAAAAAAAGAACAGAGAAAAGACATTATTTCATACTCTCCCTGTCAATTTGGATAGTCTGCTTAAGCACTGCCTTTTAAAAATAAAATATAAGGCTGCAAAAAATGAGTATTTTATGCATATTATTATCATATTTATTTTATATCCAGCTACTCCTACAGTATAACTCAGTGTGGTAAATAGTTCATGCTAATTACTTAAAAATCCATTAAATTTTAAGTCTCATAGCAGATGCAAACACCATTTCAAATGTTCTCATTCTGTTGCCTACATAATTCATGAACTCTTACTATAATTCAGACTCAAAGCAGGCATGTGGTATGTAAGCCACTCTCCAGATTTTTCTGTGTCCCTGGAAAAGCTGAATACACACCTACAGTGCCTCAATAGGAAAACCTGTTCAGCACTGATGCTGACCCACATTAAAGAGTGAGAGGCCCAGTTGTGATCTATGCAGGAGAATTTGGAGTTGCACCCGAGAGTGTGAAAAGTTCAAGCAGTCCTTCCCAGAGCCAGGGCTGGGATGCCTCAATGAGTGGCCAAAAGGGATCTCAGGTTCCAGTCCCCAACACCAAATCTATTGCATTATTTTATTCATTGGCTCATTTGGGGTCCCTCTCATTCTCGCTTCTCTTTCATTGGACTATAATGATGGGATTTCACAGTCTTGTGGTGGCCCAGCCCTACTGCTACCTCAGGTGAGTTCAACCCCTTTCCATCTAAAGATGGTGCCTTTGTTAGTGCAGCATTTGTCAGCTTTGGATGTTGGTTCCACATGGCATCCTGTGCTCCTGTGCTGCATCTGCAGTGGCTTTGCATGCCCTCAGGTATTTAAAGTGGTACCTGATACCTCTGCTCAAGAAACTGAATAATTTTCTACAAATCACACATGGCTGTTTTAGGTTCTTTTTACAGATTAAGTCACAGGCTGATTCATCCCACTTGTGCTGCTTACCTGAGTAAGTAAGGTAAAGTCATTGTGCCCTTTGTCAATGGCTTCTGTCTGTTCACTGCAGGACAAGTTTAGAGTAACTAGCTTTAGGCAATCAACATTTACACTGCTAACAGTAGGGAAAAGGCCTTAGGTCAGCCCATCACAGGAATTCAATAAAATTCAGTGATCTATAAATAGTATCCTGAGTTACAAAATAAAATTTTCTTAGTGTGGTTAAATATTTTCTTTGCTTTTTCACCTTTATGTTCTCTGTCTTAATATATGTATAACAAGATTTCCAGACAAGTTCTCCAAGATGTTCTGATACTAAAAGTATTAACAACTGTGAAGTACTATCTAACTATTGGAACTATTTCCCAGAAATGTGAAACTGTAAGTACTTCAGATAGTCACTTTTCCAAGTACAACTCTACTTAAAGAACAAACCTCTGTACCCACCCAGCTTTTCTACAGCAAAGCCCCTCAGATCTAACAATCCATTGGCTTTGCATTCATATTCAAAACTCTATTTTCTGAGTTTAGTGGCTTGCAGGAAAATGGATACATGGTGGGCAAAGCACAGACAGTCAGCATATTTCAGTATTCTTTATACATATTTTAAAAGCTTTCATATAGTACTTTGGCTATTTCTAACTTTTATACTTTAATTCCCTATTCTATCCTGTAATATTTTATCTATTTTAGTCTCTGATCTCCCACTTTGATAGGAGTGAAAAACCTTTGGGAGAATGATCTAACGTCTCTTGCTATTTTTCTTGGTTTTTTTTTCCTTCAATATACTTGTTTAGTTGTATTCTTGCTATCTTATTTAATACGTTTCATGTACAACAAATATATAATGATTTTTTTTTCTTAGCAAATAGTGACAAGACCAGATTTGTTTTCAATTTTAACCCTTCACTTTCATGCAGAAGGAGATAAAAACTTTAATAAATATTCTTAATCAAAGTAGAAGAGGAATTGCCTTAGCAGAGCATCTCCTTTTTTCCTTCTACAGGTTTCATAAAAGTCTCACTATATAAATACTTTAGAATCAGAATTCTTCCATCCCCTACTGCTTTCATCTCATACAGTGGTGTCTTGCACAGTCCTAGTGAGCTTGGGAAGAACAACTGTAGGGAAGGAAAATACATAAGAAGAGCCTGAAATCCTACAGTCATGCCTTAGAAAGGGAGGCTTTTGCTTAGAAGAACTTCCTCTTTGTCAAACCCCAGCCCAGATTACACCCACACTGACAAAGGCTGATCTCACTGGCACTTATTCCAGTTGTGCTTTTCCTGCATGTGCGTCTCCTTTTATCTCATACTTTTTTTTTTTACCAATCTTGTTTCCACTCTCCAAACACAAGTGTATTTTGGCCTGAAACAAGTTATTGAAGATAAAGCTGTAAGTTTTGAAGTACTTTTTATATTTTATAACTTTCTTTCTTAGGTAACTATTGAATAATTAGAGAGGTTTTGGTATTCATCAGTCTAAATTGTTACCCATCTCCAGAGAAGGTATTAATCACTTCAGATAAAAACATGGTTTGTGATTCAAGATCTTATGATAGTGCTTTAGATCCAAACTCTTGGTGAATCATAAAGCTAAAGGTGGTGTCACATTAGTTTATTAAATATTACAAACTATTTCAGGTTTTATTGCATTTCCCCAAAAACAATTTTTCATCTTCTAAAATACCTAATTATCTCTCACATACTTTAAAAGTGGGTTGATAATGAATCCTCACTTCTCCAAGGAACAATGTTCTCTCCTGTAATCTCCTCAACTGTCCTTGCCTTCCCTGGTATCAGGTCTGTCCTTCAAGTGTACAGTACATATTTTCAAAAAGTCACAGATTTACAATTTTCACAAATAAACTTGCTACAAAACTTCCAGGTCACATTTTGTAAGTCATTGCTGCATAACAGGTAAGTTCTTAAATAGTCTATATCTTGTTAAAACTCAGATTTTCAATCTATGTTTAAATTAAACTCAGGAAGGTTGATAAGTTTAAACTCTCTCATATAGATTATTGAAGTACTGTAGAGTTTCTTGACCTTTACTTGTTGAACAAAGATCTGAATAAATTAGAAGGGAACAAAATATGTTTAATGAAATAATATTTAATAAAATGTTATCTTTTTTGCATCTTCAATAGTTATTTCACATCTACTAGTAAGGTCCTTCCTGAGGACTCATAAAATCATTTTTCCTTCTGAGATCATATCACACTTCAGATATATTCCAGAAGAAATATTTTATTATGTTTAATCTGTCAAAATAAAATGTATTTCTGTCATTTTTATTCATCCTGCATATTGGTCTGTCCTTTCTCTCTTTACACTTTTATTGGACTAAATGATTTACATTGCTTTCTGCTTTATTACACTGTAGAGAAGAGCATCATTGAGTCAGAACATACATTGCAGTATGATAAAATTGTTCTCCACACACTTTTTTAGTAGTACTGTGATAATCTCCGTGAGGATGACAGATTTTAGTGTCTCTGCACTACCTGGTTTACTAGGATGATATAAACTATCATCCAGTTATTCTTTTGAAACTTAAAGTCTATGTATTTGATCTCATCTCATATTTTTGTAATTAATTATGATAATATTATTTTTCTCTGTTGTAATCACCTTTATAGCTTATCACTAGAAGTAACTAGGGCAATTCTTTATACTCAGAGTGATCAGAAAAAGAGATTCTTCCTGAAGTATGAGAAATTGTACCTTTAATTGCAAGTATAACATCACATAACTGAGCATTTAAGTAAGTTATTACTTTAAAAACATACCCAGATTCAGTGATTCAGGGATATTTTAGGGGAAATACTTATTGATGTTCTAAGGCATCATATCAAACATTAATTGTGAAATTAATTGAAAAAAAAAGTGACAGTGGGAATGTATAGCGAAAACAAGGAACATGACAAAGTAAATGTAAAAGATGTTAAATGGTTGTAGTTAACACTTTTTGCAGTGGTTGAGTTTCACACAGACATATGTGTGTATATATTTGGATTGCTAGTAATGTAGCATACAATTTAGGTAACATAATAGTATGGCAAACCAAAAAAAGTTTTCTCCATTTCAGCCACAAAATTGTGAACTTCCTCATCTCTATCCTTACAGAATGGAGATTTCTATCATTTCATGTGGGTAAGATTTTTTATTTTACCTATCTTTCATTTTATATTGCCAATTGCTACTGCTACTACATTGTCATCTGTAGCACACTTAGGATATCTAATATATGAAACATTATAATGTGTCATCTTTACTGTGCTACCAGTATTCATTTCTAGCTAATGCAATATGAAGATTTTATGAAGAAGGACTTTTATTGCAAAAATAGTAATATAAAATCTTCAGATTTTAACAACTGTTCCAAGACAATGTTCAATAAGGTAACGAGACATTTCCAGCAGCCATGCACAAAATGACTGAAAGAGAAGTAACTGACTGAGTGAACTAAGTAAGCCAGTCCAAACCTCAACTTCAGGGGTTTTTCCCATGCTTCCTTCCCCTATATTTGTTTGTTCCCTTATTTTGTTTTGTTGGGTTTTTTACATTATATATAATTCCATTTTTTAAAAAAAAACCCTCTTCAATGGGATAAAAAAATCAATTTTTTAAATTTTCAGGAATAGTGATATGGAAAATACTTATAGTAACAATTAAACACTGTGATTCTTTAAATATTAAATGCTAAAAATGAAATAAAGTGGACGAATTTACTGGTCATGCAAAAGTGAGATGAGTTACTCAAATTCCAGAGGGTCATATTGCCCCTCAGCAGCCACCAACAGCACAGGTTTCCCAAAAAGGCTGTGGAGTGGTTCCTTGGAGGCATTGAGAAGGTCTCCTGGATAATGGGCTCTGGGTGGCCCTGCTTCAGCAGGAGGGTTGGACCCAGGGACTGCCCAAAGTCCCTTCCAAACTCAAACACTCTGTCATTCTGTGATCTCTTCCTGAAACTGTTCTCTTGTTCTCTTCAATTTAAAAAAAAAATAAAAAAAATTACAAAATGGATACCAGTTAGGTCTAAAAATAAAATTATTTTGCCTTGAGCTTAAGAAAGTCTTATGCAGTATCTTCAAATCTTATGGAAGTAGATGCAGTATCTAGAAAGTCTCCTTAATGCCGATACTGAGAAAGGCTTTCCTCCTAACCAAGCAGAGCTGCTCAGGTTCTGCTCTGCTGTTTACATCAAGAACCAAAAAGTTACTCTGTCAACTCAGAACCTTTCCCATTTTAGAGGAACAGACCTTTCAAAAGGGCATACTTTGCTTAGAAAAATTCTAACAGGAAAAAAAACCCAAAAGAACCAACAAACAAAGAACAACAAAAAAACAAACAAAAAAAGAGATCTGAGAAAATATTCTGTATAAACTCCATGTGAAAAGAAACATATTGGTTTAGTAGAAATGGTATCTTTCATTTTCCAATTTGTTTTCAAACTTCTGAAAGTATCAAATCCAACGTTTTAGTTTCTGTTCAAGATAAAATGAACAGTCCCTCATTTTTATTTATTTGACCACAAAAATATAAAGTGCATTTGATCAGTTTTATTTTAGTATTACTAAAATAAAAAGTTGCATATATTTTTAGAGTCAAGTTTTGCTCAATAACTTAAGCTGTATAAAATTTCTTCACAAACAAAAAGAAAACACTACAAACTTATGTGCTACTTTTTTCCAATTTCCTAAGATCAATCATTTTTCGTATTTATGCCAAATTACCACTGTACTGGTCATCCCTCACCTGAAGTGACAGTATTGATTTTTGTAAAATTGATCATATTTGATAGTATGGAGGCTGAACTGAGAGCATTACCTTTCTGTTTTGTATCCCTCACTGTTTATTTGCAGTTGGGCTGGGATCTCCCCCTTGAGGGACAATTCATCCCATCCACCACTGGCTCTGTAAAACAGGACAGACAAGACAGACTAAACACTCCAACAGTGTTGATTTTTCTTTGGCTATACATGGAATCTCCTGTAACTTTTTCAGGTACAGATATACTGAAGATGTTTAGAGACAGTGGAGATTAATCCCACTGATAAAGGTAGGTGGGATGTATTCACCTGTCATGTACAAAAAGTATGTGGGTTTTATGGCTGTAGCCAATACACTGCAGTTTCTTAAGATATCCTTTGAGGATACTAAAAATATTTGTAATCATCCCAAGAATGAGTCTGTCACAGCCAGACAAAATCATGAAAAAAATACCATCCTTCTGGCAACTTTATAGAACATTATGGTTTTTTAAAAGCAGCAGCAGAAGAACTTTTTTCAGCAAGTTTTTAACCCATGATGTATCCACCTATCATTTAATAATGGTTTCATTTATTTTATAAGATTAGATTTAGGTCTGACTGTTTATCCATGCCAGTCAAAGCAATCCTATTGTGGCAAGATGCATGTTATTTGTACAAGATTAGCACCTGCTGATACATCTTTTTATTCTAAAATGGAAAAACCACATGTGCAATTTTAAAAACAGTCATGTAGCTTTTGTTTTGCCTCTCTTGGTGTAAATTATTCTGTCTCTATCACCTTTGGAAGAAAAAGTCATTCCTGCACTCTTTTCAACTTTTCTTAAAATATTTCCATTATCTTGAGGCAATTAGTAATTTTGTAATTGTGTCAGAAAAGGTATAATGAAAAAAAGAAAAAGAAGTTCTGCTGAATGATGGAATACCTATAGATTAATTCCAGGCAGGAAAATTGATAAAGCAAGTTTATTGTCTTGTAGAAATTGTCAAACCATCCATAGCTTTGATGGAACTATGTGACCTTAGACCAATACAGGATGCAGCAATAGAAGCGTTTGCTTCATGTAAGATTGTGCACACTTTGTTCTCATTGTGCTTTAGCATGTGCTTGTTGCTGTTTTCTCTACGTGAGTATCCAAAATGCAGTGCTAAAATCACTGAGAATGGTGGGGGTTTTTTCCATTCTGAAAATCAGATCACTACAAGGGTTTCTGAAGGTTTATTTCTTTCCTGTTCTGGAGTCTGATTCCCCCAGAGGAGCTTGCCTTTTCAGACACCTTCCCACCACTCAAACCATATCCTAAAGACTTAATTTACAACAATTTTAGATTGATAATGCTGAAAATGTTCCTTCAAAATGCTAAAGGACAATCAACATGGCACACTTCCAGCATTAAATTCCATATAGATGCCTTTAATTAATTCATCAATCAATGGTGGTAAAATCTAGTCCTGTTACCTTGATTCTTGGATTCTAATCAAAGGCTAATTAGCATTAAAAAGATCAACAACTCTCTAGAATATACACCTAGAGTCATCCTCCTGGGTGTAAGGGGAAGGAAATGCTGATAAAGCTATTTAGTTGACTGGTACTTCAATATTACTCTCTGCTTGGAAACTTTGTTTATTCAAGTTGGAGAAGACAGCAATAATAGAGAAAAATAAGAGAGGAATAAAGACATTTTCTGCAGAGTTAATCCATTGGGTTCCAGAAATATTGAGACTTTTATCAGTTGTAGGGACTGAGTTTGGTTTAGGTCTAACATAATGGTTTGAACAAATGTGAATTTCATTTGAAATCATTTTTCTTCTTTAACCATAGTTAAAATCCATCCTTCTATTTTCTACACATTTTCCAGAAGATTCCTTTCCTACCCACCTCAACAGAACGAAAGAGAAGTAGTTTTTCATGTGGTTATCTCATTAGTTTTCTCAAGCCTGAAATTGTTTTGTTGAGGATAGTTTGCATACAGGAGGCTGGCTAACTTTGTGCACTTATAAACTGTATGACTTTATCAAGCATAGATCAAAATGAATTGCCACTCATCAAGTGGATCTAAGGGCAGAGAGCTGCAAATGCAAAGCTTATAAGGATTTAAATATTCTACTAAAATAATTTGTAGAACTAAAGTCCAGATCACTTATCAGAAAGGATTAAGACCTGTAATTAAATACAATGTATTCTTGATTCCATCTTCTAAAATCTGCATTAGTTGGGTTGAAAAGATGAGAAAATGTAATGTTTAATATATATCATGTGCAAAATATGTGAATCTTGCAAAATTCTAGGCATAACCTGGTTTGGGTCCCCTAATACAAAGCAGGCACTGTATTGCTGCTAAACATGTTTGCCATCTCTAGCAAGAATCATATCAACCTATCTGTTGATGGCAGATGGGATGGGGAATAAATAGTAAAAGCCATCTCAATTTCCTATATTAAATACTTGGTGCAAATCAGAACATTGCCAATGATTTCAGCTTTTTTCCTACCGAGTTAAGACCTTACCTTTCTTTCTCTGCATGTTGCCAAGATACAGTACATATCACAAAATCCTCGAGTAGGGAAAATATGTAAAGAAGAAAGAAAAAACTCTGTGAATTGGAGAGACTGTGGGATTGATTTACTCTGGAATAAAATAAGCCTTTTATTTCTGAAAATATCCATTCACTATAGCAAACATGCAATGCTAATCATATGTCACTTATCTCTTGACTCCTAAGGAAAATAAAAGCAATGGCAATACAATAAAGAAGTCTCAGAGACAAAGATATATATCAAGAATAGTAAAATAATAATAATAATAATAATAAAGCCTTCCTTAATTCAAGATAAAATTTCAATGTCAAAAGACAAAATCTGTGTTGTCATGATATTGATTACAGAGATGTTTTTTTATTAATATGAAGGAGGCACCATCCCTCAGGTAAGGTTTCTTTTTATTTTCAACATGAATTTAAAATTACGTATTTGTAAAGAAATTCAATTTGTCTTTTGTCACTATTTGCAAGATGAAGTCAGTCCATGTTTTTAATTAATCATTGATTTAACACCAGAAGGTTTGGAATTTACTTAATGGGACAGTGACTTTCTTCACATTCAATATTCCCTTGGGCCAGAATGGGTTTAGAACCCCTGTAAGTATTTAGAAACTTGTAAATTAATGCCTCATGCCACCTTTGAGAAGCTGTGTGTTTGTCAAGGCATAACTCTTTTGAGTTTAATACCAACAGCTGCTGCGTAGTCAGCCACTCAGTGCTCCTCCTTCTGCACCTGTATGGGGTCATGGATGAGGAATTGCGATGATTTCCCTAACAAGCCTCACCAGCACCTCCATTACAGATGGATGGCAAGCTTGTTCCTGGCCTGCTGGGAAACTCCCATCTAATTTAGCTTTCTTTCTCTCCTACTTTTCCATGTACTGAAGATCTGGTACATCATCTAACTGCTGGATCACTTCAAACAATCTGTAATTCTTCACTTCAAAGCTCAGTACTAAATAAGAACTTGTATTGTTTGGTGACCTTTCGTACAAGCATTTCAGCAGCAATTAAATGTACCTTTCCTTTTCTGCCATGAGAAGACCCAGACTGTCTGCTTGCTTTTCAAGTGAAGAGAAAAACAGTGCTGTTAAAAGCAGCGACAGCAGCCTCCTTTTTCATTAGCAGCAGCAGTGAGAAAAGTCAGAGAAGGCAAAGCAGCTGCTATAGCTGATACCAATGTGCCAATATTCCAGCAGGAGTATAATTTGATTTCCAACTGTGAAGTGTCACACGCAGCACATAGCTGTAATTTTGATATTAGTGCATAAATAACACTGTGCTCAAACTCAGCATTCATATTTTCACCTATTGCAAGAACAGGAAGCCAATTTGCTCCTCGCACTTTACTGTGCCGTGGTGTATAAGTTGTAAAGGCTTTTAACTACTAAATAGACCTAATCAATGAGTTTTGTTCCTCCATGTAATCATTCTTATTTGATTAAAAATAGCTATTGGAAGCTGCTGGACTAACCCGGTTCCCTCATTCATTCTGTGTCTGTCATTTTTCACCTTGGCTTGTCCACACAGCTGTGCTAATTGAAAGGCTGAACTAGAAATGATGAAAACCATCATATGCTATTTATTAAAATACCTTTTCAACTATTGTACTTCTGAACATTGAGTTGAAATTAGGCACTTTCTTGCAATGAGAGGAGCAAATTAAAAGCGTCCATAGCCCCTACAAGGGGACTAAGAATAGGAAAATGTCTGATACCATATGACAGGAGCACTGCAACACAACAGTTTCTATCCAGTCATCAGACCCCACAAAACCTGATGCAGAAACTTCACGATTTATTGAATCATTCATTTCAAGAAAAATAAAATAAGCTAAAACAAAATCCTCTCAACAAAGAAATTGAGATTTTACCATTGACTGGTGAATATCCTCCCAGCTTCTGAAGTAATTGCTGTGAGAGACTGTCCCCATTCCAGTTTTTCTTTCTGTCAACACTCTCAGTGTAAGAATTTACCTAAATATATAAAGAGTGTCTCAAGGACTGAGGTGCATAAAAGAACTCCAAACCCACTTTTTAAAAAGAATTTTGAAATACAATAAGGGAAGAGGGTATGTGAATCAGTCATGCCATTAACATTGTAGGTCTAGAGTGAGGAGCTTATATGGACTCCAGTCAGGGAAAGGAGGGATGATTGCTAGTTTTACATCCCTTCTTGGAGATGTCCCTTTTTATGCCTCAAATGTACAAACTATGTCAGTATTTAACCATTTTGATTTAATTCAGATGATATGACAGAAAGAAATAAGCTGCAGAAACTTTTTGTTGGAGAAGGAAGAAAATATGCATTGAGGCAAGGTGAGCTGATCTGAGCTGAGCTGAGCTGAGCTGTCCATAAATACAAGCAACAAGACAGCAGACATCGAAGGGAGATGGGGCCACACAAGCCCTTCATGCTGGGGCAGTGTGATAGATGTGAATTCAGTACTTCCTCACAATGCTGCTAGCAAGAGAGGGATCACACAAAAAAGGACATTGTCCCTAATAAACTCCAAACTTGGGTGATTACCATTCTTGTGAAAGAAAAAGTGCACAGCTGCTACAGAAGAGATTATCTGGATATATAGAACAAGTAGATAATACATACAAAGACAGAACAAAGGCTGAAATGCCATTTGGAAAGGATGCATTATGACCACAAACCCAATTGAATCACCATCATGCCCTTTACAATCACATTTTCCCCTTGCTTTGCAGCATATTGGTAATTCACAGGATTATTATGCTGCAAATAACCTATTCAAAACAAAACACACTGTATCCTGTCCTTAATATAAATGTGATTCTTTTTATAAATGCAGTAGAACAAAAATACACAGGGAGATAAACAAAGATGTGGTGCATCTGGAGTCAGCTGAAGTCAACAGGTTTTATAATTAGATCACAGGAAAATTTTGTACAGTCAAGAAGGAAATAAACTAAAAAAAATAGTAGCAATACATAAATCAAATAGTGCAAATACTTCAGAGGAATGTAATTTCAAGAGGTAATATTAGTTCTTATAACAGGTTTTGAGGTAAAGAAAATGGTGGAAAAGAACAATAGTCAGACCTACCTGAAGCATAGCTCACTGAGATTCAAACCCCATGGGTTTTGAATAGCTCTATTATTTGAAGAAGGAAGACCTTATAAACATACAGAAGAAAAAGAAATTTGAAAACTTCAACATGTGACAAAATATAATTATTGTTATTTTTTCATCCATGCCTCATATGAATTGTTTTGACAGATGATTATTAGCTCTTAATAGTCAGAAATCCTAGAATTTATACCATTTTTAGCAAGTTTAAATCTCCAGACAGGAATTCAGTAGCGATTTTTTCTTCCACTCTCCTGGGAAAGAGGAGTTAATATTATGCTATTCTCATTCCAGGTCTTGAGAAAAAATAGAAAAACAAAATTACTCGTTCTAAGCACTACTTCAATCAATAGTGTAACCCAGACTAATATCATCCTCCAGCTAATGTACATAAAATGTCTTAAACACAACAGAATTGCCTGTACTGCAAGTCCTCTGGGTCAGGTACAATTTTAAAATATGTGTCTGTTCAAGATGATGGATGTTATTGGGTTTTATATGTTTATAATTGGGACTTCTAGATATAATTGCAATACAAATAGTAAATAGAAACAAAGGAAGACCCTATGATAACAACAGAAGAACAAGAAATAAAAATTGATTCACAAAAAGCTTCCAAAAGTATGCTTTGGAAATCAGAATAAACTCTATGAACTCAGTGATAAGGAAAGTATATTTTAAAATGTAGCAAGGAAAGTTAAGGCTTTTGTTTTTCAAGCTTCTTTAAGTATTTTGCCTTGTGGTAGTTTTTAAATTGTGGATCTAGCTGAGATATATTTCAAACAACTACAAGATGACAAAAAGTAAATTAAAGCTTGAAAGTATTCTTCAGTGACTCAGACATATTTTTTCTTTGATTTGCCAGTAGGATTATTTTCTTTAGAATGAGATCTTTCAGAGATATGTTTTGATCTGTTTCGTACGTTTGTTCTATCCTTTCAAAAATAGCTCCTATATGACTAGGTTAAAGAGCTAGATTTTTCCTTCTTAAAATTTTTAAAAAATATTTTGTTATTTTTTTTTTTAATCTTTCATAATTCCAGTAATTTGTTGGTTCAGGTTTTTTTTTTCTTTTAATTTTTGTCTATAAGATGTAATATAAAATACTTCAGGATTTTGCAATGCAGTTGATACTTGTGTTTGTATCCATGATACCAGATCCATGAAAGGCTTTCCTGCTATTACTGTCAGAAAAGGGCCAAAGAACATAATTTTCATATTTTCCAGCAGTCCAAAGGTATAATCTTAGGAAACAATGCTTTCTTCCAATTTCTTACTTTTGAAAGTTCCAGGCTGACTGTATATGGTAGGATTGATTTACATCAAGTCTGATAGCTACTAAAACGCAGATTTGATGCTTTTGCAAATTTTGTACTTAGAAAAACGGTAAATATGACCTCCAGTTCTTTACATGGACTGAGAACCTAGAAAATCCTTCTCCACAAAGACACATCCCTTTTCTTTTTCCCCTGGAGTCCTGAACAATACCCTTAAATAATGGGAGTGCTTGTGCAGCTGAAGCTAAACAACATTTTCTGGTGTGTAGGATGGGGGTTGAAATAAATCTGAGGAGACCCCAGTGGGACTGATTTTCTTCCAGCCCTGTAAACAAAATCAGTGTGTCATGCACAGATCCTTTCATTCTGTGGTTCAGTTTAATTCAATAAACATAGTCAAGTGGAAAGACGAGCCTCAACATCCCTGGATAGACAGACTCTAACTTTTGGTTAGGCCATCAGAGGCAGAATTTTGCATTTTTCACTTGTACTTTTTGTCCAATAACAACAGAGTTCTTACACAAAACAGTGCTTGATCCATAAAGCTTGGATTGAAGAGGATGCCCATAGGAAATTTTGATGCATTAAGATGGCATATTTAAGAAGGTTGTAATTCTTATTAATGATCCTGAAAAGTTCAGCTAGAGAGCTGACATGCAGTCTTTCTATGCCGGAACTTAACTTTATTGTTGTTCATTTCAAATCCCATCTGTTTCCATAATACTTCCTAATTTTGAAGTTATAACATTTATCTTCACTAAAACATAAATCAAAAAATTTCACCACTTAATCAAGTATTTGCACATATCTCTAATCCTAAACAACAAAACAATAATGATTAGTTATTTTCTCCCATTAGACACTTCAGCTGGAAATACAGAAATTAATTAACTGCCAGTTGTGTGCTTGTTTTTCTCCTAGTTTGTTGTATTCATTAGTATTGTGCTTGTCTAGACAAGGTCCTTATTCCATTCCTTTATCCATGGGAAAAGGGGGCAGGTAGAGTCATTATTTCCACTTTTCACCAAGCATAATTTGATGGAAAACCTTTTCCTCTGTATGAGTGGAAAAGCAGGGATTTTATGTCGTCTCTTCATTTGATAAATCAGGATAATTCAAAAACAAGTATCCACAGCAGAAGTGCTGTCCTATCAAGCTCCAGCTATGCACCACTTCAAAAGCCCAAAGGTAGAAAGGTTTGTGTAGCATTGGTCAAACACTTGGATTTAATTATATTTTTTCCCTTTCTCAGTAATTCTAGCAATGTTTAGAGGTTGCCAATGAAGCTGATGGATGCCCTTCATGCTCCATGTGACACAAGGCCCCTTGTGATGGAGAGTGGCTCCAGGCAGCAGTCAGGACCAGCTGAGGTAAGATGCCCTTACCCACCTCTTCTGTCACCACCAGAACAAAGGCTGTCACCAGGCAACAATAAACACTGGGGAAAGAAAATATTTTAAAATCACACTGCACCCAGTAACTTATATTGAGAAATTCTCTACTATAAGTTGGAGTTGAGACAACATAATTGCTGCTCTCCCAGTGTGGGGAATGGTGCTTCCAAGTGGCACCAGGTCATTTATTCTCCACAAGTTTAGGTCTTGGTACTGACTTAGGCCCTGGGTACTGGGCTGCTACCAGAGTTTTCTGTGAAAGAGGGTGTAAAGCTTCTGATGCCTTTTCCATGGCTCTGAGGCAATGATATCCATCCTTCTACAGTCTGACTCTCTCTAGACAAAGAACATCACATCAGAGAGATATTCTGTGTTACTGGGATTTTGCTTTGTCAACAAACTAATTTGATTCTGAAGAATTGGTTCCAATCCCATGAACTCAAAACATGCCACTTTTTGGTATCTTACCCATGTTGTGTCCAAGTCTGCAAGACTCAATGCCAGTTTTTGAGGTTTTCTTAAATTTTTTAATGTTCTTGCCATTAATTTCCTAATTAAAAACTTGTGTATCATTATTTACATTCTGTATTTTACCTGCACTAAAAGTTAAAGAGAAAAATTTTATTTTTAAGACTTTTTTTGAGACACTATTGACAGTGTTCTCCACAAGCTCACTAGATCAGATGAGAGATGGTTGTCTTGTCAATCCATGGGCCACTAAGAGATTTTATTTTGTTAACCCACTGTAGATATGACATGGTGACCATTACTTTGGGAATCATAATCATCTACTTAGATTTTATCAAGAAAGTGAGAATAAAGATCAAGGAGAAATAGAAAAAAAATTTCCAAACATCAAAAATGTTAATTTCTCTTGCCAGACTAGTTTTGAATCTTAAAATTTCTTCAGCTATCTGATAAGCCTTAAGAGAGTAAAGAGCATGGCTAATTTTAGCAACTTTAACAATATTGTATTACTATGAATGAATGACAATTTTTTAAAATTATTTCCATTTATAAAAATATTGGAACATCCCTCAAATATATTTTCCTTGTAGTACCTTAGAAATTACACAGGAATGAAACTAAACAATATCCTATTCTTTTTCTTGGTAGTTAGTAGAGGTTGAGACTTTTCGTATTATGCTTTGCAGTAGAAGCAGATTAAGCTGGATATTTTTTTTTTAATTTTATATGAATGGATTAAGGTATTTGTATACCTGCATTATGCAAGCTGCTCATAAGCAGTTCAGTCAAATGCTGAAATCTATGTTAGTGCTCACCAAGTTTCCACCAGGTCCAAATTCAGTTTGTAACTTGAGATTTGATAAGAAAAAATGTGTAGGTGTGGTGGGCTGTGCTGTGTGTTTAGGAGGTTTTTGTACATGACAAAGTCTGAGGAAGCTGGATCTCTTTAGTCTGAAGGAAAGAAATGTAATGGGTAATCTAATCTCTGTCTTCTACTACTCAGTTATGGATTGTAGAGAAAATGGCACCAAGCTATTCTCAGTGGTGTACAGTGGATGGACAAGAGGTGATGAGAACAAGATGAAACAAGGGAAATTTTAATTAGCCACAAGGGAGACAAAAAATCACAATAAGAGTTGTTAACCATTGGTGTAATCATTAGCTCTCTCTTAACTGACAGAGGGCAGGTGTAGATTAGATAATAGGAAGAAATTCTTTCCTGTGAGGGTGATGATGCACAGGTTGCCCAGAGAGGTTGCAGAACACCTCCATGAGATGTTCAAGACCATGCTGGATGGGGCTTTGAGCAACCTGGTCTAGTGGAAGATGTCCCTGCCCATGGTAGGAGGGTTTGGAAATTCATCTTTGATGTTCCTTCCAACCCCAAACTATTCTTTGATTCTGTGATTCTGTATATTTATGTAATATACAGCTTATTTATAATACCATATATGCCATAGACCACCAACTGATTAATTAAATATAGTCATAAACATAAGCTATTGTCTTGATCCTTTTTACCAAAACTTTAGTATTTTATGGCCAACTCCATCTGATTCGAGATTGTTGTGAATAAATTATTTTTCTTCGTATACTAGAGCTTAATAGTTCTGCATTTCTTGAGAATTGTGGTATCCTGTTTCAGTAAAGATACACAAATCGTATCTTTCCAATTTTGGCTGTATTGAGGTGTATTAAGGGGGTGTCAGTTTTCTTCTCAGTAGAGCGTCTCTCTGGACAGCACAGATTTCATGGTCATTCATGACTGAGGATTTATTAATCAACTCTTTTGGCTTCCCAGACCCTACATTTAGAATAGAACCTTTCCCTGTCTGCTTGGACATTTTTTCGTAGCATTCTGCTGCAGAGGAAACATTTTTGTTTTCACTTTCTGGGAGTCTTTGCATCCTCCCATTGCCTACTGCAACAAGATTAATGATTATCTGAACCTTACCTTTGATCTCTATGTGCACCTTGCTGTGTCAACATCTCTTCAAGGAGGATTTCACATGTTAAATTTTCACTGTTTTGTGCTAGTCCAGTAAGTCTGACCCTGTCAGAGCTGACAGGAAAGTCTGGTCATGTTCTACTGCTTTCCGCCCTCTACTCTGCAAAAAATAATCTGTCTTGATCTTACTATCTTCTGCATCATCAAAAATTACTGCATTTGTGTGCAACATACTGTCTGCAGAAAAAAACCTATGTGACCTTCTGAAAAACTGTCTGGCCAATGGGATACCAAATATGTGCAAATTCAGGAAAAGAAAAATATTGTGTATGGGTTCATCCACCTTCCCTTTCTGAATCTGAGTTTAATATGCTTTAAATTTTAGGGCTAGATAATGCACTGCTAGATTTTCTCTGGTTTAATTCCTGTTACAGAAACCATATTAAATCTACTCATCTCTCTCTAATTGTATTCTTTCTCTCTCTGTTTGAATTCTTTTTTTCAGCTCCCAGGCTATGGTTTGGGAACCAAGCTCTTAACAGGTAAATCTTGCTAAGAACTGCTGGTTGAATTAAGAGGGTCACAGGTGTGATGATCTCATAGATGACATGGAAAATAACTCCAAGCAGGAACTGTAAATGACTCTTAGCATCTTGTATGTGAAATTTGGGGGCACTGAGACAGACTTCTCCTCTGATTTGTACCCAAAATCTTATGTATAATCTGCTCAGTTCCAGGTTCTGTGAGTGCATCTTAATTCCAAATATTGGCCATTAACAGTGGACTAGATGCCAAACACTTCTTTCTTGCAATCTCATTCTGAAACTTGGTAGGTAAATATAAATGGTCCCAAAACAGAGGATCCTGAATATACGTTCCAGAAAACTTTTTTGTATAGCAAGATTTCATCTCATTATTCCTCTTTTGTTTTGTTTTGTTTTGTTGGTTTTCTTAATCTCCCCCTCAAAAACTGTACTTTTTGAGAGCAAAATAGGAATTGAATTATTTCTCCTAGTGGAGTGGGTATTTTTGTTCTTAGTGTAATTCTGAATTGTGCTGCATTTTTCTCATGTTTATTTTTTACACAAAGCTGTTGTTTGTCTTCTTGGTGAGTTGTTCATCACTTTAAATCCTATTTTTTTGTATGTTCACCTCTTATTATTGACATTTGCTGTGTGAAGGGGTTTTTTATTATTATTATTATTATTTATTTTATTTCTTTATTCCTTGGCTGCTATTATAATCCAGTGACATATTGGCTTATGAACCTGTGTGCCTTAAAGTTAATAAATTCTCTGTTTGTTCTTTGACAACTATTCCATCCATCTTAAGGTCTACCTCATTCTTGGATAAAGAATTCCAATTCCTTTTGTCCACACTGTGTGCACTCTGCCTTCCCTGGGAATGGCTGGATATTTTGCAGTTATCACATACACACATTTCCAAGGTTCCTTGTCTTCATGATGCAGCAAAAACTGGTTTTGCTCTGTCAGACCTCCGACTCATAATTGCTGGGAAATTGCAGAGCTTCTGCACAGCACACCATCTTTCTCCAAACAGCTTTGGTGGGCAGTGCTCCTCCCCACGGGCAAATCCTTCTGGCACAAAGCTCAGGGTACTTGAGCATTGCCCTGCTCAGTGTTAAACCTCAGCGATTGTAATTGCCCTGTGCAATTTTCCTCCCTGAGAAAGGAGGCCAGGACTGGTGTAATAAAAGTTCCCGGAGAAAGGATCTTGAGAAGTCAGAGAGCTGCATCTCCACCTTTAACTAATGAAGAGTAAAATGACATAAAATAGACATTGATCATCATGTTGTGAGATTTACTTTTAAAATTTTCCCCAGTATTTGGAGACTCCCAGCCACAATGACACTTAGATGGCTGAAACTGATCCTTTTATTTCTCAGGATCTGAATCTGAGCTTTCTACATGGGTAATTCTAACTTTGGGGTTAAAAATCAATCTCAGTCTCTCTTACTAGAGCTCCATGCAATTATATAGGTAAGTTTTGACCATATTCCCTGAGAGAAAAAAACATTAAACTTTGAGAACTTGTACAGAATATGGGCTGTCATACATAGTGTTATGAGGCCAGAGCCTACTGCTGGTATGGGTTTCCTGAATTAGGACAGTTAGGCTTTGGTATAAAATACACAGATATGATGTGTGGTGTCCATCTTGGAAGATTTCCAAGATCCAGCTGTGCAAATCCCTGAGAAACCTAGTCTGACCCCAAAGATGACCCTGTTTTGAGCTGAGCATTGGACTTCTTGAGTCTCTTTCCAACCTGCTTTAGTGTACCTTTGTATGATTCTATGATTAACTAATGACAGTGTCCTAGGACACAGGATTGTTTAATTTCTCTCCTTCATTTACAATTCCCCACAACTTTTGGGATATGCTCCAATGCAAAATGAAATAAGGATTAGAAATCTAGCTTGCAGCAGTGTTGGGAAGATAAATACATTAAAGATTAGTAAGTGCAAATACATTAAAGATTAGTAAGTGCTCAGATATTGTGTTAATCGGGGCCATATAAGCACCTCAGAGAGATCCAGAGCCCTAAATCGTTATTAATGAATTTTATTGATTTCCCTTTAATTTGTGAAATAAAGCTATTATAATAAAGCTTGGCTTTTATTTGACCTTTATCCAATGTGATAATTGTAAACTCTATTTTACAATTATTTTATTCCAACTCCTAAGGGAAAATAATCCATGCTAAACTAGTCTGGGCAAAATTATTTATCTTCTTCTGCTTATTCTTTTTTTCTGGGGTTTTATTCTTAGGCAAATCATATCAAATTATTATGCAAAAGAAACATCAATTGATAGAATTATTAACAGAGTAATACTTAAATTTGGGACTGGAGCTTCAGCATATTGCATTCATATTTAGTCTAGCTTTGTCTGGGGTCAACAATAATTAAATAATTGAAATTAAAAAGATTTTCTGATCGAAAAATCTAGGCAATAGTATGAAGAAAATTTGAGTATAATTGTTGATATCTTAGCTTTCCTTTATGACTTTTCTCTAAGTTACTGACTAACAGGGAAAAAAATCCCACCAAGTCCCATTTAGGGAGTTGGGTTTGTAAGTATCACCTAAAGTCTTTGCTGATACTGTAGTTGTGAAAACTTTTAGCCCTGTGGTTTTGCAGGTGTAACCAAAATTGACTGAAACTGAAATCTTTTCATGTCCCCAGAAAAATCATTCCTTCACCAAACCAAAAGTTCAGTCAAAGGGGAAGGGGAAAGGGGAAAGGAGAAAGGGGAAAAGGGAAAAGAGAAGGGGAAATTGGAAAAGGAATGTGATGTTTCCCTAATAGCTTGCCTGTGCGCTCAAGGATTGAAATAGGCACTGAGGATGGGACCTCCCTTGTCTGAAGAGTTTAAAATTCTGTAACTCTCAGAGTGCTCCAGAAATTGAACTATATCTTAAAGCCAGGAAGCAAGAATGAATTTAGTCTCTCAGTCTCTTTTGAAAGACAGTAAAGAATTAGTCATGCAGGGGGCCAACAAGAGCAAGACAAATTTCCTGCCTTTGCAAGCTTAATAACATGGATAAGGGCATGTATAGCTCTGAGCATGATGAAGAACAGGATACAAATCCATTTCCTGAAATGGTAGTTAACTAATTTATTTGTTTAATGTTTTATGTAAAATACACAAACAACAGCACTGGGAAATTGCTCTTCTCCTTCCCTTATTAATGAAAGAAACTTCTGCTCCTCTTTGGAAAGAGCTCACTTTCACTTTTCTGATATGAATGCAGAGTTCAGAGATAAAAGGAAACAGCTTCTCAAGGAGGAGCAGTTTTCCTATTACTTCTGCTTCTTTCTAATTAAGTTATGAGTTATTGTTTGGAACTTTCATTTAAAACAGAACTTGCACCCTATCAGAGAAAGGTAATTATTGAATGTAGGCCTTCCACATTTTCAGTGCTCCATTAACCTGAAACATTGGATGAAAGGAGAGGGGAAGTATCTCCACAAGGATGCTGATTGAAGGAATGATTGCCTCTAGCTTTTGGAAGAAAAAGAATAGGAAAGCTCAGGAAACCCTTGAGGGTGGTAAATCCTTCCGAAATAAACAACTCTGCTAGCTGAGAAGATGATTAAATCTCCAAGTCTCCCTAAAGATTAGCAAGAGTATTCAGTTATTTTTTAATGTTGAGGAGTAGCTAAAAGTTAGGGGTGTACATGAACAGATGAGGACTTCTCTGGAGATCCAATACTGTCTTAGAAGATGCCTGGCTTGCCCTGACATCGGTCTCCCTTCTGTGGAAGGGAGTGGATGCTGTCCCTGGGTCATGGGTCCTCCTGTCTGGGGATGTTCTTTCTGCCACCCCAACACTCCTGATCCACTCGAGGCCATGGGGGCTCTGCCAGCAGCAGCACAGACCACTGGCCACTGGTCTGGAGTTAGCTCCACATCCCAACGAGTCTCTCTGAACCAGAGTTGTCAGATTAGGATGAGCACAATCCATGCAGGTGCACTCACATAAATCCCCATTCCCTAGGCTATTATCTTAGCACTACACTGCCAAAAGCTGAGTAGCAGTCCCAACCCATGGCAGCTATAAACTGCTAAATATCCCTTTGGATCAGATTAGATACTGCAAATGAAATGTGAAAGCACCAGGATAGTCAAGATACATCAGTACTAAATCTGGAAGGCAAAACTTACAGCTCTACAGAGGACCTTCTATCCAATTTCAACAGCTCTTTGCTGTGCTGGCTTTCTGTCTGTAGGATAACTGGGATTTACTCATCCACTGTGGTTATCTTGACACTCAAGGAATTCGTATGTTCCATATTGAATTAGTGACTCACCTGCTGAAAAAGTGTTATGCAAGGTTTAAGGAACAGTCTACATTTTACCTTTTTATCTTTTGTATCTTTATCATTGTCTTTTTTAATATCTTACACTGTTTCTTCCTTCAGACGTTAAATTTTGTGTCTCTCCCCTTTCTCACATGACCAGATAAAATCCAGCGTTGTTAATTTTATCTTTACACCAAAGTATCTAGGTCCTTAAAGTTAAACACTTACTCTTTTAAGATCTCAGTTCCCTGCATCTAAAAAACCAATAAATCAAATTTTCACTAGTTTGCCTTATTGCTGTGATTTATTCCCAGTAGGTAGCTCAGCCCCATGCAGCCACACTCTGACCTCCCTTCAGTGAGATGGGGAGAGAATCAGAAGGCTAAAAATCAGAAAACTCATGGGTTGAGATAAAGATAGTTTGATAAAAAAAGGAAAACCTACATGCACAAGCAAAGCAAAACAGGGAATTAATTCACAGCTTCCTATCAGCAGGCAGATGTCCAGCCATTCCCAGGAAAGCAGGGTTCCAGTGTGCAGCAATTGGGAAGACAAATGCTGATAACTCTGGACATCCTCCCTTCTTCCTTCTTTCCCTGAGCTTTTCTTGCTGAGCACGATGTCACTTGGGATGCACCTTTGGTCACCTGGGGTGCACTGACCCAGCTGTATCCTCTCCCAGATTCGTGTGCAGCCTCAGTGAGAGCAGGAGAGGCCTTGATGCCACGTCAGCAATTGCTGGAACAGCCCTGCATTGTCAACCCCGCTTCCATCACAAATCCAAAACACAGCCTCAGACAGGCTGCTGTGAAGAAAATTATCTCTATCCCAACCAAAACCAGCACACTTATTTAGACTGTGAAATGTTTATATTTGGGACTGATTTTTTTCCGTGCTCTTGAACACGTTTTTTTATAGGCATACACTCACTTGTATCTCTAAGAATTATGTGAATATGTTTGAATTTTGTTTCCCAATATTTTTTGTGCTAATGCAATAAGTACTAACATTATAGTGATGATATGACTCTCTGAATAAGACTCTCTTGGGGATCTTCACCAACATATTCCTTTACCATCAAATCTAAATATTCGAGCTCTTAATTTGTCTCATAGAGTGCTATATAGCATACCCTTATGTATGGCAGCATTTTTTTCCACAAGTTTGATCTTGAATTTGAGAAATACTGAGTTTAACTGGCCTTTTGGCTTTAATGACAAAAGTGGGGATTGAAATCATTGAGCCATTTATTGGTTTAGACCCCTTCACTTCTCTAATCTCAGAAGATTACTTTCAGTCACACATGGTCAGCTGGGTACTTGCCTTTCTAAGACACTCTTTTAGAGCAGTTTCAAACATGTGACTAATTCCAACCTTCTTATGATATTCTCTCTCTTGGTAGAAATCAAACCACTCAATAGGTCTCACAACAACTTTCCTTATTTTGCAGATTACTGTTTGTTTCTCACTGACAGTAAATACTAGTGTTATCATCCACCAGGTGATCCTGCATGATTCTTGTTAATTATACTGTGAGATGATCACAAGCTGAGAGTTGTAAAATAGATGAAGTGAAGCAATGCCTTAAGCCAAGCTACATTCCCTGGCTTGCTCTTCATATGGATAATAACATTACAAAAACATAAAAAACCCAGCAGGTACCTTTTTGATGCCTGGTACAAAAAAGTCTAACTTGAGTGCTGATGGGAAGGAGAATGCAGGAGAATGCTGATAAAAAGTAGACTTGAAAGATTTAAAAAATTACAATGGTATGTCCAGCAAGTTGCCAGTATAGTTGTCTGACCTCTAACTGAAAATGAAGGAAAAGAATATAGATGAGTAGAGCAAAAGTAAAAAACAGACAGTTCAGAGGTAGCACACCTGCAGAAATTATATTTGCTGAAACCAGAAAACCCAGAAAACAAAAAACATCGAAATAATATCAGAAAAGCAGGTGTGCTGGTAAAGGGTAAGAAAGATCTAATGAAGGTGAAAATGTTCCTAATTTTTTCCACACTGTAAAATCTTTTAGTTAATGAATATCTCCATATATTTTCACTAGGAAAAAAAAACAAACAACAAAGCTCCAGAAAATGTTCCATACTTCTGGAAATCCTCCAGAATAAAAATAAAAATAAATTAAAAAGAGGGATAATTGATAATCTTGTTATTTTCAGTAAGATAATTCAACACGAAACTATGAGTTAGCTTGGCATTTGTGTATGGTCTAATATCACTGGGAGGAGTTACAAGGAATTAGAAGAGCTAGTTCAAGCAGTTTCTTTCAATGACAAGAATAGATCCTAAACCATTTCCAGGGGGTTAAAAGGAAACCATTACCCAATCTCTTCTCCCACTTCTTTAAGAAAAAAGGAAACATCTCTCAAGAAATGTGCGTATGAAAACCACAAAGAAGCTCTTTTCAAATACATCCCAAAAAGAAATGCTAAAGGGCCAACTTAGTGTGTTATTGAACATCAATGACTGCAAAAATACAGTCAGTGAATAATCTGTTCAGATGCACAAAAGACAGATAATCACTGAAGTGTGACTTGAGAAAAATCAGCAGAATTTAAATCTGGTGTCACTGCAGCCCTTCCAGCACCAGGACCAGCAAAACCCTCCCTGGAAAAGAGGACTGGATGCAAGGGGGGAATCTCCAGGTGTGTGCCCTCAAAAAAATGTGGGAAAGGATGCCCAGGAGCACAAGTGCAACCTCCCAGGGGTTCTTTCCTGCCACATGCACAGGGCTTGCAAGGAACAACATGGGCACATGTAGTGCTGGAGCATCTGCATTTCCCTGGGAACAGGGGGATGTAGGAACTGCACCTGAGAGAGAGAGGGGTGCTGGACCCAGCCCGTGAGGTGTGTCCTGGGGCCACGTGGATGTTCACGGGTTTGTGTGGGATTAGAACTTCTTGGGATATGCTTCATAAGATTGCTCAGAAATTTGCAGGTGTCCATTAACATTCTGTATCTACTGTTGTGGTTTGTCGATTGCCTTGCTGATAGAGATCCTGAATACATAGCTCACTGATTGCAAGTTAATTACATGCTGTTAATAAATCAATAAACTGCTTCAATCCTATTCTTGCTTTAACTACATGAACTGAGGAGTTTTTCCCTGTGACAGGCATCACAGCATTGCTTTTTTTTCCTTGCAGGGATTTTTGTTGGATTTTTTCCTTAGTACTGGCAAAACTGAATTGATTTTCACACTGAACCAATTAAAAACTGTGAAAAGAGCTAGAGGGTTGCCCAGTGCAGACTGATACTTTGGATATGGTTTATCAGTTTGGTTTCAAAACTCTGCAAAAACATCTTCACAGGTCTGGGCTGATCTCAGAGCCCTGCCAGAACAAACCTAAACCTGTTCAAAATGCCAACAAAATAAGACTACATTTGCTTTATGTTTGCCCAAAGGAACAACAAAAGAAAAGGAAACTTTCTATTATGTGGATACCAATGCAAAGAAAAATTAAAGAAAATGCCTGATCTGTCTCACATTCAAGAGGAAACCTAGAATATCTTAATTTTTTTGGCCAGAACTAGGCTAGATTAGACAACAATAAAAATTCTGGCAGGGCTTCCTCTGGGTCTGCTGCTGCTCTGTGTTTCCAGTAGTGACTGGGGTGCAATGAGCACTTACATGTACGTTTTCACCACCTAAAACTGATGTCTTGTGTTCAGTTTGTGATCTCTTGAGTGGCCAAGATCCTTTACTACAGAGTGGGTCCTGATTGAATAACTTTTTTCCCTGCTTTATATACGGGAGAGCCAGACCAGAATTTTCTTGAGAAGTTGGAGGAATAGTCTTAAAAATAAGTTGGAAAAAATGATGTACAACTTACTAAGGCGTGTAAAGAGCAATATAATTTGTACGATATGAAATAGCTCTTTCATTTTCCTCAGTGCTGCATACTGAGCTCAGTCTCAGCAAGCATACTGTGCTTCATTTTCTGAACTGCATTTCAGAAAAAGCATGGACCAATATCAAAAGAAGCTAAAGGAGACCAACCGGGAATTATCAGTGATCTAGAAAGCAAAACTGATGAGAAGAGTTTGAAACAATTGGAGTAGTTTAGTTTGTGTAAGAGAAGACTGAGAGCACACATAATAACGTAAAAAGTAGCTGTGGAGAGTAAAAGACTAGACTGTTCAGGTCCCCTGTGGTTACAGCAAGGGTAATGGGTTTAAGTTGGTTCAATAGACATTCAGCTTCAACTGCAAGGAAAGAAAATCTATGAGTCCTGTCACTAAGTTTGGGAAAGCTGTGTTTTAAAGAGTGCAGCTGTGAGGAACAGTTGAGGACAGCTAATCTTGTATTGGGGCTGCAGAATAGATGAGATGAGTTCTTTATCTTTTTTCAGTCCCAGGGTTTTCTTTGATCACACAGTTCTTCTGGATCACATACAATTCAGAAGTAATGGAAACCTTCCTGTGGCTTTCAGTGTTTCCCTTGCCAAGACTGCATCTTCTGTTCCATCTGCAGGAATGTAGAGCCATAGTGCTCTGTGATGGTGTCAGGAAAAAAATCAGCCATGGACATCTTTCACATTCCTACCAAGGAATCCATGCTCAGATGGCCAGAGGGGCCTGTGGACATAGGTTTTGCCATAAAGGCAAAAGGTTGTAGATTGGCAAAGTAGCTGCTCAGACCTGAACTGTGCCTGATGAAAGACTCTGAAAACCAAAAGATTAGATGAAAGAGAAACTTTTTTCCTTAAGAGGTGGTAAAGGTCCAAAAAGGAATTAAAGGAAATCACGTTTTAAAAGAATTTTAAAAATGTAATGTCACTACACTGTCTTCCCATGAGCATAACAATTTCTTATTGCAGAATAATAGCACCTTGTGATATATTGGTATGTCTTCTTCTGGTTCAGTTAATCATGGCACTGGGATGTCTACACTGGAAGCAGAAAGATGGAAAGTGAGGTGCACTGCTTTTACGAACTACAGAGACAAGTGTCTTAATAAGGAATGGAAATAAGGGTGTAAAACTGAAGAAAGTTACATCAGCTAATCTTGCAGTGATTACTTTGGTCAGAGCCTTAATAGTGTTAAGGCATTCAATTAACACTAGTTTCAATCACAGAAGTTGAAAATCTCTGGAGTTAAGGTTTTAGATACCTTAAATAACCTGGAGAATATGAATCATTGGTCAGCTTTTGCTACATTTCTCTCCAAGTTTTTCTTTTTTCCTACTTTCATACTTAGTCATGACTCATGTCTTCTAATTTGTTTTGAGGTACTTAAAATAATACAGAATCAGCTGAGGCTGACAGTGACCTCTGGAAATCACTCAGTCAAAACCCCTGTGATCAGAGCAGGGTCATCTAGACGAGGTTGCCCAGGTCTGTGCCCAGACAGATATTAAATATCTCCAAGGATAGAGACTCCACATAATCTCTGGGCAATCTGCTCCAGTGTCTGACCACCTGGCACCCTGCTTCCAGAGCCTGACCCTTGACCAACATTGCCAGCGTGAACACACTGCTGACAACACTCTCTCAAATCACAGGGGTGTTGATGGAGCCAGGGGCTGGTGTGACTCTTACTTGCATTTCAAAGGCACTTGCTTGATTGACTGCCAGATGACCAGGATGTGTCTGCAGCAGCTTTCCATGGCTTTGCTTTTCGTCCTGTGTTTGTTACCTGTGATTTGGAAAAGCTGCAGTATGGGCACATTGTTGCTGATCTTTCTTACTGCCTTAATAAAGTTTGGTTTATAATATGTTTTTGGACATGTCTCTGTTTGGGCTACACCACACTCACGGTTAACTAAAGGCTGAGGAAGATCCCTGATGACCCTATAAAATCCTCATCAGTTAGGATATGCAGCAGAATGAAAAAATTAAAGCTTTTGCTGACAACAGGTGTGTTGTCATACTAAAAACAGGACAAGTAGATGACAAGGCTGTTGCCTTCATCAAGATTAACCCTGAAATAAAACATATATTAATATTTTATTTTCTAATTCATTTCTTGTGACACAGATGATAAAAATGTTCATGCAAAAACCTTCTTAGTACCCCTAACAATTAATTAGAGCTATGTAGCAGGAAAAAATAATCATTCACAAATCATGAATAAACTCAGTGAGCCAATTAATCAAAATAATATGCCTCTACTAAACTCAACTTTTCTTTTATAATCTGGCTAGAAGTGAGTGGAAAATCTGCATTTAACAACACAATCACTAAATGTAATCTTTCTATTTTGAAGTCTGCATATCTGGGTGGTTTTCTGTTCCTACTCCTGGCAAAAACAACAAGAAGAAGGTGCCAAAGTTGTCTTAAATTGTCTTAAAATTGTCTTAAGTTGTCTTAAAATTAAGAATAAATAAAATTATTCTTCTGAATAAAGTCATTGATCTAGTTTTAATAATAAATTGTGACAATAGGAATTGTCTTCTAGCTAATATTCTGTTTCTTCAGTTGTGTTAAAACCTTTGGGTAATAGACTTATGAAACTAAAATCAGTTCATCAAACATTATCAGAATTCAGCAGTAATATTTCTATGAAATTTTGTGAGATTTTGATAGGACCCATCAATATCTAGGGTAGAATTATTTCACCATTGCTCTAATTATCTTCTGGCATTATTCTGGAATAGTTCACTACTAAACTAGCAGTATCCACTTCTCACTATGCATAGAATTTCTAAAAATTTCTAGAACATATTAATCAGAAAATTTCCTTTTGTGTACACAGCATGGGGAGTGACATTCTGTGGATTGGAGTTTTCGTTTTTTAATTTCTTTCTAATAAATATTATGCATTACTTTTCCACTAATATTGGTTTCCATTTGCAGTTTTAAGAATTTTCATGAAAACCCAAGCAGATGCTCTTCATGAAAGTAGACATTTTTCTGGAAAACCTTGATTTAACTGAAACCTCTTTCATGTTATTAGATGTGGAAAACTTTTCAGCTAGTACTGTTTTCAGAGATTTCCAAAAGATTGAAGGATAGTTTGCAGAACTCTTCCTGAGAGCCTAAGTGCGAATAACAGAGTTGATCTTTTATCTTCTTCTTGGCATTCTATTGTAGGTATCATTAAGCATGACAGTTTTAAAAAGTCTTCTGTTTCAAAACCCCATTTACAGAATTTGGTTTAAAACCTTGTCTCTCCTATGAGAGCACAAAGCAGTTTAAAATGCAGCCTGATTTAATATAATTGCCCTGTTCCGGTGCCTTACCTCTTCACTTAAGAAAACAACAGTTTTAATGAGTTTGTTGTTTTTTGCTTTTTAAATACACTTTTCAGATAAAGTGCAGCAGCTAGCAATTTCTTCCTCCCTTGACAGAATACAGTGAAAACAAACTCCTTCTCACACTCATACTTATTAAAGAAGACACAGAAGAGACACCTGTCCTCTCAGGTGATTCAGATAAAGCTCTGTCATGGGTAACAAAGAAAAAATTTGGTTTCATGCAAACAAGTCATTATCTTCCTTCCATTGTTTATTCAATACAGCTCACTTCACTAAGAGTACTAGTTTTTTCTCAGATGATGTTTTCAAATATGCCACCCTCAATCTTTCATCTTCAGCCCTCTGATGCTTTGTGAGCGAGATACACCAGCTCTGTTTAGTTGCATGGTCCCTACTGAAACAGATAAAAAATGTTTTCCCTCTTCACAAAGTATCAGTAGTAGTAATTGTTATAATACCAGTAGCCATGAGAAAGGGGTTCAGGGTAGTAGAATGTTTCTGATATCAGCAAATTACAGCTCACCAAAATCTGTTAGACACAGAACATGTGTTTTGTGAGGGCCAAGGAGGTATAAAAGCAGAAAATTCAGAAATGGTACATATTATTCATATGGCTGTGGATTAAAACAATATCAGCATAGAATTATTTTAAAATTAGAAAAATAGACCATAGATTTAATGTAGAAAGATGAAAAAATATCATGAAAATCCACATTTGAACAGGGGTCACAGGGAAGGATGTAGAATTCACACTTAGGTACAGAGTTTGACAAATTTCCACTACAAGAAACAGAAGTAGAACAAATTTTGCATAGGAAATTTACGTGGGAAAGTAGTTACTCTGTGTGAAATAGTTGACTAGGAAAACTGTAGAAACATTACAAGATGATACTATAAACTCTTAATAATACCTTACTTCTGATTAAGTAATAAAGATATGTCAAGGCTATTCTGGTCCAGACAGACAGCCTAATCTAGAGAAATAGGGAATTAATCATGAAACGTACGGTCAAGGCAGTGAAAAAGTATTATGTCACAAATATTTAGAATTTTTGTGGCAGTAGTGCATTGTATAAGCATTGGTATAACAGATTTGGGCAGAGGAGCCAGCCTAAATTTATAATTTTTCTCAAGGTACAGACTATGAATTTAAGGTGATCAAGCTCAATGATCGTAGAAACAACACAGCAGGCTGAAAGTGAACTAGAATGTCTTGGAGCAGGTTTTTCTCCAAACAGTCTACTCCAAAAACAACAGAAAATGGATCTAATGTGTCCTGGATAAAGTTCTAACATTAAAATAATGAAATGCCACTGAGAGTCACAGCAAAGACACCATCATGAGTTTTGCACTTAGAAATAAATGGAAAGAAGATTAACGGAGATGGAAGAGGTATCTACAGATTTGCAAAAGAAGCTGTCAAGTTTTGAATGGAATGCAAACCTGAGAAAAGAAATTGAGAACAGGTTTAGGTGTGAACCAATGCATAGGATGTCTAACATCCCTTTACACTCAATGGAAAGGATACAATTCAGACAGCAGACAAAAACCAGGATGTCACCTTCAAGATAAGTTCAAATTTCATTGTGTCCAGTGAGAAGGGATGTACCTCCAGGTATGAGTCTCCTGACATTTCAAGTGCTCTGTGAGAGACCCTAGCTGCACCTGGGCACCACTGCCTGAACGTGGACATCCAACATAATTTATGGTGCTCTGAGGAACTTATCTGACCTTCAGCTGCACTCCAGGAAGGCCAGGAGGGTCCCACAGTCCTCCAGCATAGTTAACTGCCTTATGTAGCCCAACCTAAGGCACACCTACAGATCTTAGATTTTTTTTTGTATGCACTTAAGCCCCAAAGAATCCTACAGGTATATACACAGAAATGCATAAACACATGTATCTCAAGTTAGAACTAGTTTTTACCCAGAAAGTTTAATTATGGATGTATATAAACTTATTCACAAAAGATAAGGGGAAAAGACATCACAGAAAAAATGTAAATCTCTAATGGATCTTATGTGGCCAGAACCTAGAAACTACTAATCATGTGTAAGAGGATGAACCATATTCACTAGAGATAAATATAAAATACAGAACTGACAGTCTTAAGTGCTAGGAGTTTGTAGGAATTATGGACCCAAAATAGAAGAGATGCCATGCTGTCAGAAATGCAAAACAAAAAAAGGTAGATAAGAAAGATACAAAAAATGCGACTAGACTACTTGAAATCACTAATTTTCATGAGGCAGATTGAACAACTAACATGGGGCTTTTGGAAAGGAAGGGAAGAGACTTTACTGTTTTATCATTTGTTTAATTAAAAATTAAATTTAAAAATGGCAAATAAGATCTGGCAGGAACTAAAGAAACTGTAGGGCATGAAAAATACAGGCATAAAAACCAATTATTTGCAGCGCACCAGAATCTCACGATACATTATCACAGCAGTACTGTGCACACTGAACACAGTCACACTGAATACAGACATGACAGAAAGCAACCTTGATGGGAGCACATGCAGTACTGAAGAAGGTGATAAAATTCTGAATTCACTTACAACAGTTGAAGTTAGAGATACATTAGTAGTTATGTTCCCATTGAGATCTCAGCTAATGGGAAGAAATAGCAATAATATATAGTTTTTATGTGGGATGATCCAAATGTCTTTGACTTTACTAGAGCCAAGCAGTGAATATGTATTTAACTTGGAAGTCAATGACTTCATAGATATCTCAATAGAAGTAAATCTCACCTTCTAGATAATATATGTATTTCACAAGTAATCCGTGTATTTGGCTTATGACTTTTCACTGGAATAGATTATATTCTTTAGTATATCACCAAATGTGCATTTACAGATTCTTTCCTGACTAGATCAAATAATTAATTAGCACTATTGTTTAAATTAAAAAAAAAAAAAGAAAAATAAGAAAAATAAGAAAATGAGCAATAGTTATCTAGAAATGTACAGTATCTGCAATAAAAACAGTAGATTAAAGTCTTTATTTTCAGTGAGGTAGGTTAAGATAAAAATTTCCTCTAAAGAAATATAATACTTTCTCACACTAACACATGTACAAACGAATTTAGCTTTTAATTTATCTACTTTTTTATTTTTTATCTTGGTTTGATTTGGGTTTTGGGGTTTTTTTTTTGTTGACTTTGTGTAGAGGTTTTATATATTCTTAAATTCAACAACTTTCAGGAACCCAAGCTTCTGACATAAGTTGGACCTATAGATACCAAGGATTTTTTTTCTGGTGTAAAGGAGCCTAAATAAATGTTCAGAATCCCAACTATAACTTATTTTGCTTGAAATTATTTTTATGTGTATACTTAACAATGGAAACTGCGCTTCCATATTATTGTCTTATAAAGATGAAAAATGAAACAAGAAGGTTATTAAGCCATTGTGAAAATACATCTGAAGGAAAGTGCTGATTAGAGCAGCTAGCATAAGGCTGAAGGAGCTAACAGGTTAACCAGGTGAAGAATGGAGTACACAAGCCCAGAAATAAGTAATTTTTGAGAGGGCTGTGTCTGAAATTCTGGATCACGACTTTTTTTTTTTTTTTTGGAGTACTAGAAAAATATTTCTGGTAGATCTCAAGAACAATACCTGTCAGTGTGAGCCTGTGTCCCAGTTTGCAAGCCTCTGCAGAAAAATTGTGAACATCATAACCCAAAGCTTTCTTCAGAACATACCATGAGCCAAAATAGAAATTAAACTTGCTTTAGTTTAATGTTATGTAGAAGATAGTGGCAGGTGTGTTTACTTTGCAGTGATAGAATTCATCTGTAATCAAATTAATCTACCTTACACAGAAAGGTAAAGCCAGGCTGACATAAATTTATGAGTTAAATTCAGATGACTACCCATGTGAGGCAAGAATTTATTAAAATGTGTGTTCACCAGTTACAAAACTTAATTTAGTGTTTAAGCCTAAAAGTAGTTTTGTTTTTGGTTTTTTTGTTTATCCATAACATAAAGAAACCTCCTGACATTATTTCACTTGATTCTGTTTACAACAGAACCAGTTTGTTCTAGATTAGCAAGTAATTTAATCAGTGTCTCCAAGCTCTTAGTGACTTAAAGATTTTAAAATCAATATTTAATAAAGATAATGCTTGGTATGCCCCACAGAAAGTGGGTCCTATCTGGTTTTTTTGTTTTTTTTTTTTTTTTTTGTAATAAAAACAGGCTGCTCTCCTCCATCTCCAGTAGCTGCATTCAGAAATGAACTCACAGAATCACACGATCACAGAATCACTGGGTTGGAAGAGACCTTCAAGGTCATTGAGTCCAACCCATGCCCTAACACCTCACCTAAACCATGGCACTGAGTGCCACATCCAGTCTTTTCTTAAACACATCCAGGGATGGTGTCTCCGCCACCTCCCCGGGCAAACCATTCCAGCACTTCATTATTCTTTCCGTGAAAAATTTGTTCCAAATATCCAACCTCATTTTCCCTTGGTGCAGCCTGAGACTGTGTCCTCTTGTTCTGTTGGCGCTGCCTGGTGAAAGAGACCAATCCCCACCTGACCACAGCCACCTTTCAGGGAGCTGTAGAGAGTGATAAGGTCACCCCAGAGTCTCCTTTTCTCCAGGCTGAACACCCCCAGCTCCCTCAGCTGTTCCTCACAGGGTTTGTGTTCCAGCCCCTCTCCA
>JAOTQP010001546.1:103805713-103816432 GCA_026413545.1 Cichladusa arquata
CCAGGTCTCTGCAGAGCCCTCCTACCTTCCAACAGATCAACACACACTCCCAACTTAGTGTCATCTGCAAATTTACTAATGAAAGACTAAATACCCTCATCCATGTCATCAATGAAAATATTGAACAGAACAGGCTCCAGCACAGACTCCCGAGGGACACCACTGGTGACTGATCCCCAGCTGGACACAGCACAGAGTGCACCTGTCCATGGGCTGCCAGCTTTTCCAGGAGTGTGCTGTGGGAGACAGTGTCAAAGGCCTTGCTGAAATCCAGGTACACAACATCCACAGCCCTTCCCTTCATTCACCAGGCGGGTGACTCGGTCATGAAAGGAGACCAGGTTGGTCAAACATGACCTACCCCTCCTAAACCCATGCTGGCTGGTCTGATTCCCTGGCCATCCTGTAGGTGCTTTGTGATGGCACTCAGTATAAACTGTTCCATTACCTTACCAGGTACTGAAGTTAGGCTGACTGGTCTATAATTTCCAGGATCCTCCTTCACACCCTTTTTGTGAAATGGGGGTCACGCTGGCCAGCTCCCAGTCATCTGGAACCTCACCAGTGAGCCAGGACTGCTGTAAATGATGGAGAGAGGCTTCACAAGCCCATCTGACAGCTCCCTCATCACCCTGGGATGTATTCCATCTGGTTCCATGGATTTATGAGCATCCAAGCAGCTCAGCAGTTCCCTGACTTGCTTAACACTGAAGCATTATGAACTACTCTCACCTAGTTTTGCAAAACTAATTCAATTGTGAGAAGAGACTTTTCTTCCCTGAAGCATAACCTTCCTTCTGCTCCAACTTTTCTTCTTGCAGAGAAGAAAATAGCTGTTTTCTCTGTGAAAAAGAAATGTGTTCTTTGAAGAGTTGAAGCACCACACACACAGACACAGAAGGGGAGAGTTCACCTATTGTGCTGTTCAGACAATCCAACAAGTAACATTCTGCTTCTCCGACTTCAGCTAACCTGGATTTATTTTATTTCCTTAACCTAAATCAAGCTCTAGTTCAGGTTCTGCTTTGTGCATACACCCAGCAGGATAAAGTGGAAATAGAGGAAGGAAGTTGTCAAAATCTGGACTACAGTAGTCTTCAAACCATGCACTAGAACTAGGTATTTCCTTTTATTATAAGGAAATGCACAGGAAAGCATGCAAGAAAGCAATTCCCTCTCAAATTAAGTATGAAGAGCTCTACTTTTGAGGGTAGTGGGCAGGGGGAGAAAGAAAGACTATTTGGGAAAGATTTTTAAGAATTTGGTCAGGAAACCAAAGTACTTTTTTTTAATCTAAAATTATTTTAATTATGTCTGAAATAGTACAGGTCAAAAGGAGTAATTTGCTGAGCATAAAATGAACAACCCCCTTTAGTGGAGGCACAGATTATCAATATAGATGTTATCTATACTTGACTACTAGCTTGTCACTGACCTTGTCCATGTCATATACAATTTAATTCACTACTATTTGAACTGAACACACTTCAAATTTTGTAGTGTTTTGTTTCTTCATAATCTTAGCTTTCCATCAAAAATAATTTTGTAGCCAAATTTCTTTCCAGACCTGTTCAGGAATACAATACATAGATAGTTTTTGAATTGGAGCAAAAGAACTTTTATTTAGACAGAATCTTGAGGTTAATATATATTCAAACCCACTTTCCACAGGAACTAATAATTCTTCACTAATGCCCTCATGTAAGTGGGATGCTGAACCAGGCTTGGCACTTTATTACTTTTTAGGAGTTATAATCATAACTTCTGCTTTTTTTCTTGGAAATAGATTCTTTACACATTTGTTTCTGCTATGCAATGAATAAAAGTATATTGGCTTTATCATCCATAAAATTCTTAATATCTCTCCAGGTAATTGTAATCTAGTATATCATCATATAGACATTGATAAAAGAAAGCAAACACCTCTGCAAAACCTGCAAGATCAAGTATCTGTTGTGTCAAGGGGTGTTTTAATCTAAATCATTTTCTGGATTCTTGTCACTTCTATAATCTGGAGGCTAAAAACCTGGTGATCCCATCACTGTGTTCATAGAGTTGTTGATGGTTGCATGTAAATTACTTATTTATTTCATCAATAGGCAGCCTTTTGAGGGCCTCTGCAAATTAGCAAAACCTCATCGTAGTTTACTGTGAATTCAAGGTTGTTTTCCTTTGTTTTGTCCCTCTTCTTTCCCTCTTGTATTTTCTCTCTCCCTTCCCTATTCCAGGGCAACTTTACAGTATTATTTTGCCTACGAATTGGTATATTTTTGAATATTCAATATACTATCTCGAAGTAATTTTTATCACTTTTAACTTCCACATTTTAATAATTTTCTTTTCTTTCATTCATTATATGTTTCAAATAAATTTATTTAGGAGAGAGATGGAGGGAAAAGGTCTTGTTTTCTAAGTTTTGGGGACAAGTTACAAGCTGTCTTCTGCCCCCAGACAGAGGTGGTGAATGTTCTTCACTTTGTCAGAAGCATAACATGATGAGTAAAGGACAGATGGTCCACAGAGTGGACATGAGCATCTTCTCTGCTATGTTTAGTACAGAAGAAGCAGCACATGAAGTGTCCCACTTATTGAAATCTCTGCTTTCATGTACTGCTGCTGTTATTGACAAAAGCTTCTTTTCTACTTTTCCAGTTAATGGAAACATCTGCCTTCAAAGATTCAGAGTATAAAACTAAGAGAGATTTAATAGTGTATGCTTCTGCATGATGCAGGCCATTATAAAGTCTGAGAATTAGTGTTTTTTGAAGTAGAGCATATGTCTTAGGAACACAGTCACTATTGATTTTAAAATTTCTAGTGATGGAAAATTGGTAAGTTCTTCTCATGTTCAATTGTTCTGTTTGTTAGATGCATAGGCTTTATTTCTAATCTGAATTTGTGTTTGGTCTTCTAGGCGCTGTGACTTGGTCTTAGTATGTGTTCATTGTGTACTGAGCCAGGGCACCTTATCTCAGAGGCACAGTCTGGGCAGCACATTAAGTGCTTCCACTCTCTCCATAGTAAATTGAAGGAATTTCTGAAGGGAGAGTCCTAAGCAAGTGACTTCCCAGGGCTAATTGAAGTGAATCAAACATGAGGAGTTTCCAATCATCTTTTTGCAAAATACTTCCAGATTTATAGTGGTCAGTCAGAATATGTTAAATATAGTCTTTAAGTCCTTTTCTTCATAAAGGTATTTGGGTATTCTCATTTTACATCTTTTCTGGCTGAGCAGACTGCACAGCAATGGGAATGTATCTAGGTAAATGGTATACTTCCTTTCTTTTGTGGAAATTGCTCCACTTTTTGGGTAAAAATACAACAGTTGAAGAAGAGCCATTTTATAGTCTCATTTCTTATTGCATAGTGGGGCCAGAGAGAGCATCTGTCCCATCTTAGCTGAACTGCCAGTACACAGAAGAATATAACTGTTTTGCTGAATCTGTTAATAAATTATATTCCCATTTTACATATTAAAAATCAAATGAGAAGGCTAGAAAGTGTCAGATTCCAACACTAATTCATGACTTGGAATCTTGGCTGCTCTGAAATCTACCTTTAAACCTAAGTAATTATTCTATATTCATAGTACATGTTCTTAGCAAGGGGTCATTGAGGAATCCAACTTCACTCCTTCACAAGCTGCTTCAGCTAGTCACTAACCTTCAAAATAGAGAAAGGTTAGCAAGAAAAGGTTAGTTCTTCCTTACAGCAGGAACAAAACATTGATTTTTTTTTATTCATGCCATTCTCTGAAACTAGATGTAGGCCTTTAATGAGCACTCTAACAGGGAAAAGCTTTTGCGTGCCCTCTGTAAAGAGAAAAAGACACACCAATTAAAAAACACACACACACAGACCAAAAAACAAACAAACAAATGAAAAGACAAACTAAACCAAACCAAACAAAAATTCCAAGGAAAATTCCAAGGAAAACTCCACCACTCAAATAGCCCCCTGCCAAAAAATAAAACCATCTTACTTGCAGTGTTGCTTTATCAGTCTGGCAAAACACCTGCATTTGTTTCCAGGGAGGACTATACATGTTACATATTTAACAACACAAGAAGTTGTTATTATTAGTTATGGGTGAAGAAAGTGTTGGGTTTCAGAGATATGAGGCTGGTAAGAATGAAAGTCAGAGATGAGACTGCATCATGGGCTATCCCAGTTTATTGCTATTTTGTCAACCTCTGAGAGGTTTTAAGATCCCCAGAGAATTTTAGTTCTTGGATATTTTGTCTGAAGCCAGATTATGTTTATTATTTTTAAATGTTGCTTTCCCTAACAGTTGTGACAGCCTTGATTGGAAATTCCTTTCCTGTAAAAACTAGTAACAATTAGCCTGGAATATTTCATATATGAACATGGTGAATATGGAGGTGAAAATACCTGCTGGAAAGGAAAATATATGAAAAATTCATATGGACAAAGCAAAAGAGAATTAATAAGTTACTGTAAGATCATATTTGGTATTCCATCTCTGATAAATAAACTGAATTCACAGGTAAAGCAGTTTACTTCTGAGTTAGTCTGTAGCATACTAGTAAGAAAAAGTACAAAAAAAAAGAACTTTTTCTACTCTGACCATTGGGTCATGAATCCACAGCAAACTACTTTGTTCCCCAAAAGGGAATGTACTAAAGTTATCACATTAATCTTTCCATGCAACTGCTTTCCTCATCTCTAGAAATTATTTGCTTTCTCCTAAGTCTTCCTTCTCATCCATCTTTTCCTCCTTTCATCTTTTATCCTTAGTAAATTTCTAAATAAGTTCCGAAATTTGAAAGTTTAAACCCTTATAATACAAAGGGACTATAAAAGAGGTGAAAGAATAGACCTTAAGCTCTTAGAATCTTTAGTTTCTCCTCTGCTCCCACATCCTATCACTATTTTTCAAGACAAATACTCCAGTACTGAAATACTTCTTAAAGCTTTGTATAATCTTGTAATTAATCATGATTTCTGCAACCTTGCCTCCCCAGTGCTGAAGCTCCACGACAGAGGTGTCCCAAATCCAGTGAGACTGGAAACTTCTTCCCAAGCCAACCAAGCTGATCACGTAAAATGATGAACCAAATGGAATGTGAGTTCAGACCTGTTGCTGTTTAGGAAAGGTATTCTCCAATGTAATGCTCCTACTAAAACCCCCCACTACTCACTCCACCCTCCCTTCTCCCTCTCACCCTGTGGCAGGCTGGAGAAGAGAATTGAAAGGCAAAGGTTGCTGGTTGAGATAAGAAAACTTGACTGGAAACAGTGAGATGATCTTCAAGGTCACCTGCCAATCCAAACCATCCCATGATTCTGTGATTTTAAAAATCTAAAGAGAAGAGCACATTAGTTTTTACATCTTTTAATTCCTTCTAAGATTAAATAATATTAATATGGGATTGTAATTACCCACCGTGGTCATTTTCTCATAATTTTTCCATTTTAATTCCCTAGAGAGATCTATAAGAGGCCAGGATTTGCTTTTCGATTGTTAACCTTTAACTGTTTAACTGGTAATCTTCTTTTTATCCCGTTTATCTGATCACATAGAAGAGCAACACAGATGAGGTGCAGAGATGAGTTAGGAGCAAGTTGAACAGAATGGAAATATCCCTGGTTAAAAAAAAAATCACCTGAGAAAATGAACCAGGCTGGGAATGTTGGCTGACTAACTTGTGCATTACATCATACCAGTAGAGCTATTTTGTCTTAAAATCTTTGCCTGAACTATATTATGTGGACATATTTCCTTAGGTCAGCTCAGGTATCTTTAAATCAAAATGTGTAGTGTAGCAGTGCGGTAGATTCAACAGTTACAAAGTGAATACAGATTTTTTTTTTTTTAATAATAGAGTTACCATTACATTACTCAAATGCTGAGACATTTTATCCCAAGTTCATTCCACATCAAACTCTTCTGGATGAAGTATAATCCCCAGAAAGTACTGGTTTGTAATAGAAATGCTGACAGGCCCTTAGCTATAGAAGCTCTACCAGCTTTGCTATTCTACAAGGTCCCTAACTGAATTTTTATTCTCTAATTCAATGAGAGGATTTTGCTTCCAAATCACTTTTAAAATCCTCCAGCTGTGCTATTTCTTAGTTTATGATAGCTACATTACTTTTCAATTAAATTATTCCAATGTTCTTATATTTTCTATGTTAAATTGTAGTTATATCTACACACTTCAAATATACTGGGATCTGCCCACCTTTCTCATTTTGCCTTATAATTACCCAAGTGTAGGAGTTTTGTGGCATATTGAAGGCCAGTGGTGACATAAGCTTTAAACTTTCTGTTTTATTTTATCACTCTCTCCCCAAAATCTTAGTAGATCTTGTTGTGTTCTCTCAGGGGTGACAGCAGCAAATAAACTAAGATCCACCTTTAAGTATGAGGCAAGAGAGACAGAGGAATTGGATCACAGCATGTTGTTGACACCTTCCTATAATGGTTTCAAATAAATGTGTTAATTTTATAGATGCCACCTCTTCTAAGAGCTGTGGTCATTTGAGATATAGTTGCCTGAGGAGAGGTGTCTAATATTCTTATTCAAGTGTGATGAATTTTTCCAGTTTTTCCCCAGAGGCTGGTCAAGGAGGATACAATCTTGTACTGTAAATTCCAAACGTGTGTGGGTGCCTGGGATCTTCCAGGGCATCCTAAATGACACTAGATAGCCAACTTGCCTATGCTGCCACTTATCAGTATCCTGGGGCTACCTTTCACGAGTAGATTCTGTCTCTATATGAGTAGATTCTATCTCTATATGAGTAGATTCTGTCTCTATAGAGCAAGCCTGAATCCAGACCCAGAGCACAGGGCCACACATGCTGTAGAGCCCACTGCTCACTAGCACTAGTTCTGCCAGCAGAACTATTTGGAAAAGTTCTCTGCAGTCAATCTTCAGGCTGTCCACAGGGCAGACATATGGGCAGAAGGCAAACAATATGTAGATCATGGAGTGCCTGCAGCCAATCTGCAGCAGAGTAAGGAAAACCCATTGACAAAATCCCAAAGCCCTTTTAGGCAGATGGGTTTCCAGCTTGTTCACTGTCCTTCTGGCAATGTTTCCTTAAGAGAATGTTCTGATGACAATGTGCTTTGTAGAGGTAGATTGCCACAGTGAAGACTGGGAGCACACCACTGTCATTTTAATTTCAAATGAAGCTTGATCTGCTCCTTTGTCTTGTGATATCAGGACAGTTGTGTCTCAGAGCATAATGGTCATTAGCAGTATATTTTAGGGGCGTATGTGGCTTCAAATTTCAGGAGTCTAAGCAGTTTGAGGAGATTTTTGACATCATCCCTTTAGATTTAGCTACCCAATTTACATATAAATTTAATTTGAAGTATATACGTGGAGTTTTTTGGCTTTCAGTTTATATCATAAGCTAAAATTATGGGGAATATGCTGCTATGTAAGCAAAATATATGCCAGAGTTTAGAATCAAGGTTGCGTTCTTAAATTTAACTTCGGTGGTTTAAAGCAAGATTTATCTCTTTAGTTTAAGGGAGGGAGGATTTACTCAGAGATTAAAGTGCTTACTTTAAAATGTCTGTATATAGAATTCCAGGGGAATGCCAGGGGCAGGATTCAGTTTCTTGAACCTAAGTGTCCATTTTTATACACCATCATGGAATATATTATATGGCTTCTAGCTGTCAAAACAGAATGTTGGGGCACTTTTGTAACTCATGTGTCAAAGCTGTCAGCTCAGTGACCTTGGGGCATCTCAACCAATAAATTACCTCTTACTTATCTCCTTGGTCTAAGACAAACCTCTCTTCTGTCTTTACTGATTTCATGGTGTGAAATCACATATGATGTGATTCTTGAGGGTGACTTGTGCAGGGCCACGAGCTGGACCCGATGATCCTTGTGTGTCCCTTCCAAACTCAGGATAATTCTATAATTCTCTGAAAATACTAGAAGATTAAGTACTTTTTTATGCTGAATTGTGTTGGACACTCAAATGTAGATATTTCAGTGTCAGACAAAATCCTGCTCCAAGGATTCACAGTGTCTTTAATATGAGATCCTTGTGTTGGGACCTAACGATCTAGATCTATGTTTAAAGCAGAGAAGAATCATCATTTCTAGAGGGTAACTCACTAACTTAGTGTAGTGGATTTGCCTTGGTTGGACACCAGGTGCCCACCAAGCTGCTCTATAACTCTCTCCTCATCATAACGAGGTAGGGGAGAAAATAAGAAGGAGAAAATTGTAGGACAAGATAAAAGCAGCTTAATAAACCATGAACAAAGGCACAATGTGAAAGCAAATGAAAACAAAGACACATTCTCTATCTCCCATCAGCAGGTGATGTCCAGCCGCTTCTTAGGAAGCTGGGTTTCAGTACATGTAGTGGTTGCTCCAGAAGAAAAACATCATATTGGCAAATGTCCTCCCTCCTCCTCCTTTTCTCTTAGATCTGACTGTGAGCAGACATCTTATGGTACAGAATACTCTTTCAGTCAGTTTGGGTCAGCTGCCCTGCCTGTGTTCCCTTCCAAGGTCTTGCCCATTCCCAACCCCCTGGTGAGGGGGGACAGCCTTGATGCTGTGCCTTGATGCTGTGCCAGGACATCCCAGCTTTAACCAGAACACTGGTGTATTATCTAGCCACAAATACAAACCACAGCACTATGAGGGCTGCCATGGGGAAAATTAACTCCGTCACAGCCAGACCCAATACATTTAGCAGCCTATTTTAAGAGTGGAATATCTCCACAGAATATTTCCTGAACAGCTTAGAAACAGAAGTCTTCGAAGTCACTAAGATTAAGGTGAGGTGTTTCCTACCCTGCTTTGCTTCTAAATCAGTCCATTTAAATTGCAAGAAAAAGAAGTCTGTAATGAATGTGGTTCTGAATTTAATTGTATAATTACCAAGGAGTCACTATTCTCACAAATGTTGACTAATTTCAAAGATGTGGCATTACAAGGAGTCAAACCTTTTGATTTTTGAAACAGCCCCTAATCAAAGCAAACGATATATGCACAGTGTGATGTAATCATAGTGCTGACACAGCCTTTGGGCTCCTGCCATAATCCTTCCAGTTTCTGAAACTCAAATCTACACAGCAAGATGACTACACGAGTGGAAGACATTCTATTATGTAGTGTAATATTGAGCGTAACTGTACAAAAATCATCTTAAGCTTTAGACAATCCACATTAGATGATTTAGGTAAAAATGCAGGATATGGGGCAAAGAAGAAAAGAGATATGTCCTTCACCTGGCTTCCTATCTTTACTAAGCCGGGATACTAAGTACCTGATCTCTTTGCTGCCTTTCTCCTTGCAAACAGACACAGAGATGGCCCCCACCATCTCACCATCTCCAGTGTGTTTTTATAGCACTTCCATAGGTGGACTGACAGTTCCTTTACGTGCTACATTTTCTTGAACTCCCTGGATGATTCCAGACCTGGCAATTCAGCTAAACTTTATCATGGGGAGACTTTATGGAATGTGTGGAAAGGGGGAAGATACGCCTGTAATTTCCTTTGTCCTTTGTCTGATAGGAGCATTAGTCCATTATAACAGTGAATTTGCTGATAGCGCCAGTGATCTTTTCCCCAAAGGTCTTACACAGCTGAGTATATTAAACACACTCTCACAAATACAGTAACTGCCTGCCTTCATCCATCTTGTCTTCTCTAGAGGGATTTTTTTTTTCACTTTGATACGTTGTTCACCTTGTTACCACTCATCTTGTCGGCTATTTCCTCTGTGGTTTCAGACATTTTATGCATGGCTGCTTACGTCTTGTTTTCAGATTCTTTCTGCCTAGGCTTGGAATAATTTTTGTCTATTCAATACTACACTCCATTTCCCATATTTAAAAGTTTGAATTCATTTTTGCAGTATCTTCCCACCTACTTTCCAACACTGCCTAGGCTTAAACATTGGAGGGACAATACTAGGAATGAGATGTAGAGGAAGAATTTAGTGAAGATAAGATAAGGGATGCAGTCATATTAAAAATATAGAGTGTGGCAGGTTCATTTCTCCAGTAGAGTTAATGATGTCTGGAGCAGCCTGACTCAAAGCCCACTGAAATAATCTGAAAAATGCAGCTTACCTTTTTGAAATTTTGGACCCTTTGAGACCAGATTTCCAGAACTGAAGAACAATGAAATGTCATAAAGTGAGTATTTGGAGGTGACGTATCATAAACAGCCTCACAAGGAGGACATAGGGCAATTTAACTAACAGCATTCTCCCACTCTCAGACCCTCACATTACAAGGGAATTTGAACCACCTGAACATCTGAGGGGAGACAACCTATAACTGGGTGGATGGCTCCTAGATCACAGCAGTGACAGTTTCCATATGTGGATGCTTGAGGGGCCAGCCAGGGAAAATGTTGAACCTGACCCACACACAGGGACAACCATGGTGACAGTAGTCATGGACAAGAGCTTCAAAATGAGTTGAAATCAAGAGGGAGGTGGAAGGCTGGGAAGTAGCACTGGGACTCTGGCTTTTAGAACAGAAAGTTTAGCATGTGTAGGGAATTGTTAAGCAGAATGTGCTGAAAAGACACCATGAGTAGGGAAGATACCAAGCAGTGCTGGTGTGGTTATTCAAGAATAATCTTTTCTGTTATGCAGAAGAATCGTGAATTTTGCCAGAAGATTAAAATTTAATTTTTTTTCTTTGTTCTTTTACTTTTTCTTTTTTTTTTTTTTTTTTTTTTTTTTAATTTTTTTA
>JAOTQP010001546.1:103816532-103828192 GCA_026413545.1 Cichladusa arquata
TTTTTTTTTTTTTTTTTTTTTTTTAATTTTGTGAACTAGTACACTAAAAGGGAGCATAAAAAGATGCAAAAAAACCCCAGGAATAAAAAGAATACACAGCAGAAGAGGGACATAAAAGCCCACTCAAGTAGAAGAGTTGGATCAGTGTCCCCTCTCTTAGCCTTTTCTTCCACTGCAACTCTATTAGAGAGCACTGTAAGTGGAATCAGGCAGATTAATGTGGAAAGGGTATCTCTGAGCAGAGTGCTGACAATCCAAGCAAGTGCAGGTAAGGTGGGAAACAGGGAACTTTTATCATGCCAGACAAGGGCATGCTTTTAGAATCACAATACCACTTTGGTTAGAAAAGACCTCTAAGATCACTGAATCCAACCATTAACCCAGCACTGCCAAGTCCAACACTCCTCCTCTTAAACTCTGATATAAGTTCTATAAAATAATGAGAATCTGTCCATTGGCTTCAGTGGCTTTGGTTTCAGATCCCTGTATGTACAAGGGTTATACATGCTAAGGAAGGAAATGAGAAATCAGTCAATGCAATTTTTTGAAATCTCATTATCCCAGCGAGATGCGTTTGCCCAGGCAGGTTTTGATCTCTATTTCCAGATGTCCTACCTGCACCTTTTCAGTTCATTTTTTCTTCCACATTTTGCACAGTCCTGTGATAAAGCTCTTAGGAAGTCTGGAATTAACTAGGTATGAGTAACAGCAAGAGTATTCATTATTCTATTACAAAGTTATTCTAGCAGCCAATATTCTATTAGGAAAAAAACTCTTTAATTCCTGAAAATTTCAAGGATTAATCAAGTTTCAGCTCATCACTTGCATCATTTGCCTTAAGCACTATGAAAGTCTTCTGTGTAATCTACTGAACATAGAGCCAAGTTAGTTAAAAGGAATTTTTGTTTCTGATATCACATAATCGCATTTAGGAAATTTGAATCTGCAGGTCTAAGATTTTCCACTGCTGTGATTCACAAACAGAATGACCAGGACATACCTCTCTTCTGTAATAATTACTGTCCAACCATAAAAAATATTCTGCATCAAAGGTTATTGCTTAAAAATATTTCTAAGAGGCACAGGGGAAAGCTGGAAATGTGTAATCCCTCGTTTTCATGAAGACAAATTGCGTTTTAAAATTCTTCTAATGAAGCAGCATTCATCAGTCCTCCTTCATGTATTTTTTTCAGAGTGAGTTCCAGTGCACAGATAAGAAGATTAATGTCTCTGAACTTTCCACCATTTTCTGTGCCATTATGGTGGTACCTCAATGAGATGAATTAAATGCCCAGGGTACTGAGTCCAGAAAAATTATTACATGTTATGATATTTGTCTCTTCTGCCTTTCTATTATAAATTAGTAAAGATAAAAAACCTATTGTGAATCTGATTTGAACTCTAAATCTTATTTCAATTACTAAAGACTCTTAATAAGCAGAATGAACAAGCCAGAAATTTATTATTATTACAATTCTTCCAAGCGCATATGTGGGTGTGATTATGCATGCATCCAGCAGACAAATATTTTTTTAAATGTTTAGGGAGTTTGCAAGTTACTTATTTTGAATAACAGATTTTTGAAAGGATGTATCTTCAGCATCCTACTGCAGAATCCACAATCAGCATCACTTGGGTACTGACCACCTCATCCATCACACACATCCTCTCTTTCCAACCCTCTTATAATATGACCTCAGAGCACTGAGCTCCCAGGTTTTCTATTCAGACCAGAAAATGTCAGGATTCCACGTTTCACCTGTTAAGAGCTGGAATACACTCCATTGTAACTTGTTAACTTCTCATTCCACATGCATTCACACAGCAGTGGATAAAGTTGGTGGAGCAAAAAGGGCTATTCAAAGCTGGTAAAGGTAGAAGAATTTGGTACAGGTACCTACCAGAATTAATGTTGATGGAAAGAGCTTGCAAAGAAGAATATTGGGTTTAAACTATTTCTGGGCATATGAGAGGTTTCTAACCAGAAAATAAATTGTGTGTCATACAATAAGAAATCGGAAAATAAAAATAAAAATTGTATTTGTCAATAAAACCCAAACCAATGTAATTACAAACATACTTCATAGACAGGAAGTATTTTATTAATATTAGTATGTTTATTAAAAAACATCTGTAGCAATTTTTTTTTTTCAGACCAAGATTTTTTGCAGAATTTGTCAAATAGTTTTAAATAATACAAATAGTTGAGAAAATCAAAATCTGGACAATCTGGATAGACAACCTGGAATAGACAACCAAAACGCAGGAAGTAAAACCTAATAGCATGTGTAGGCAAAAGCTGTGGCAAAGTCTTCCCATCCCATGATTCATACATTAAACTACTCCAAAAACTTAGCAATACCATGAGGGTCAGTCTGTTTTCCTTTCAGCAGTGAAAATTCAAGGTGATAGAACAGAAAGTAGATATTTAAAGTCTGAATCAAGCCCTTGGTTTTTAATATATATTTATGTATTACATACATATATTTATATATATATTTACATATGTGTATATGTATATACATACGTGCACACACACACACACACACACACAAATTAATCTGGGCTCCAGCACAGTGTGCCAAAACTATCAGTGATATATTACAGGATGGCTTTTTATCTATGATTTCTTTTACTGGAAACAGCAGTTTGACATGCCTATTATTCCAAGGAAGTATTCTGATTTCACAAAATGCTGACACCTTCTTCTTTTTAGAAGCAGTCTAAATTCATTTATTTTTGCATGGCAAACTGGTAGTCAGGATTATTTTCCTATTAATACAACCAAATGAGTCAGTTTATGATATGTGTTACTTTCAGGTGGCAGGGATAATTTTTATTACATCTTTAAGAATATCAAAATTCCTCTTTTTAAATACATTTATTAGTACCTAAGCTCAAATTCACAGTAAACTACTTTTTCATACGCTTATTGTTCAATAGCTCAAGACATACAGGAAAAATAATTGATTATCATTATCATTTATTTGTACTAGCAGAGCTGTTAATGGACCAAAACTTAGCACATGCTGAAAAAATTCAGACTCTTGTTCAAAAATGCATAGATTATACATATATATGCTCATTTATAAATCTACCAGTGAATTTGCTTGTGGAATTAATGTCATTCCATTAGGAGTATCTCAATAACTTCATCAAACTTGTTATTAGCTATAGATATTACTAATTATATTTTGGATTATTTGTCTCATAGAGAAACAAAAGTCATTAAGAAGAACATTGTAAAAATTGTAAGAATTGCACTATGATCCTGCTTCAGGCCTTCACTGAGAAAGAAATATCTCCTTTGTAAAGTTTGGTAAACCCAAACTAAACAGATGATCCTTGCCACAGAAATTTCCTTTTCTAAATAAGAAAAAATAAAGGACAGATAAATATATTTGTAGGTAGCAAGTTGAGTGGAAGTAAATGTTGTTTACTCTGATGCAAACAACAGCAGCTGAAAAGGTTGTAGCAGCCAAATTTTCTTTTTTTTTTTTTTTTTTTTGTTTGGCAGCTATTTTAACAGACTGGGTAAAAGAACGTCTTAATGAGATAAGTGGTTTGTGGAGTTCTTCTAGCCTTAAAAGGCAATTAGAAGGAAGGCATTTAAGTGTTTGAAGAAAGTTTGTAGTTCGGTGTATAATACATGGGCCAGATGTTGTCTTTAAAGAATCAAGTGTTAAACTTATACAGTAATAGTCCCTAAACACCCAGAAATCCAGAGCAATCTTTCCTTCCCACTCCATAACTATGGTAGAAAAGACAAACAGTTGTCTTAAATTACAGGAAATAAATATCAGTTTTCTGATATGAAGATATTAAACGATGAAGAAAATTTTCAGGCAGGCTCTTAGTTCTTGCACTTTGGAGGTCTTTCAGATAGGCTAGAACCAGTCTAAGGACTTGAAGTCTGGGGATTGTTTGACAAAAGTGATAGATAGACTGAAAATACAAAAGTCTCAGAAGCAAAACCACTAGCTCATTTTTAATGTATCTGAGAAAGGGAAGTTGGTGAAGGGTTACAGGGAGAGTTGTAGCCTGATCTCACCCATGTGGTTGGAAAATGCTTTTGTAGCAGAGTGAGCTGTAAGCAGGGTGAGATTTTTCTCCCTAGGGTGAGGGAAAGGCTGTTTAAGGAGTTAACAAAAATGAACAATCCAACTCTACATGGTTGTTATGTTTTGTTTTGGGATACCTGTATTAGCATAAAGATCTACAAAAATGATGTATCTACTAGTCAGCTCCTCATCAAATTTATTTCTGGGTATCATAATTTGTGTTGTTTATTTCAAAAAACTATTGAAACTCAGAGAAATTCTCTGCATGGATTAACCAGTAGGTCAGACTAAATTATTGGAATTATCCCTTCTGGCATTAAAATTAATAAATCCTGAAGCATATGAATATATATTCCATTTACAAAATGAGCCAAATATTCTACTTTGCAAGAAGCAAATGCGAATATGTGGCTAAGTCTCACATATTGCAATATAAATGTATAACATGTACATCCATACAGTATATGTGAAAAATAATGTTAAAGTGCATACATTTGTTGCTTAAATTTCAATTTGTCCTCTCCCTGATTACTACATTTTACCTGCAAAACTTGTGAGATAAAAGCATGCACTTAACTAGAACAAAAGCTCATGAAGATAATGAAAAGCAAGAGAAACACTTATTTTTTCTTGAAAAATATCATTTTTCAAAGTATGAAGTTCTGCATAACCAAGACATTTCTCTCAAATGTCTTGGATATGCATATGCTTCCAAGTTGGGGTTTTGCCATTTACTACTGGAAGTGGGATTCAGCTCACCTTAATGTTATATCTCTGCAAATGTCCATACACTCAATTAGTTTTGCACACTGTCCTTGTAGTCTGAGAGAAATGGGCACTACTAGGTCATAATTCATATCCTCCTCCTCCTCCTTCATATATCTAAACTAGGTCAGGACAAATTAATACCTAGAAAGACCCATTTCTCTACGTTGATTATAAAATGAGTCTGGTCTGGCTGGCTGAAACATAGATGTCTACGCTGCAGTCATGGGTGTGAGTTGTTAAGGGAAGAAGAAAGTGAAAAGGATTTGCAGGATCTGACATAGCTTTACTACAGTTTTCTGGGTATTAGCAATCTGTGAAGATAATGAGCTTTTATTTTTCTCGCCACATTTGCTATTGTTATCTTTATAGACCTATTGGGATAATGAGCAGTGAACAGAAAGCGTGTGGTAAGTGGATTCAGAATCTGCAAGTAATATGCAAATGACCAAAATCTTACTAACAGAGGTAAAAGAGTGGGATCTCAAACTGTGTGGGAAAGCTATGAAGTATGTTAATGAGCATATTTGGCCTGTGTGGATTGACCTGTCAAAAGTAAATATAAAACAAGAAGATGAGTTAGAATAGAACATTAAAAGCTAAGACAAACGAGTATAATGAAGTCTATAAAAGGAAATCTCTGAATTCACTGAGGGGCTAGTTCTAACCATGATGTTTAAACATACACAAATCTAATACTTACAATAACTATATTATCTTGGTGTATTTGATATATCATAGTCATAATAAAAATATAACTTTAAAAATGCGTCTTTAATAATGCCAAATAACTGTGTTGTGGAATAATATTTGAAGACCATACAGAGAAGATACACAGAAAGGCAAAATTATGCAAACAGAGAACAAATAGAAGGACAAAGATAAAGTGTAAGTACTAAAATATTATCATAATAATCCCATCATAATATATAACACAGAATCACTAAGAAGACAGAAAAGGCTTGAAAAAGCACAGTTATAAATGACATCTGATTCACAACTGGTATCAGGTAGGAAGGAAGTAAAAGCAACTACAGAGGAGAAAAAATAACGATACGAGCAACAAAAAGGAAACAAACAGGTTTAAATTACCTGCCAAATAATTTACTACATTGCACAACACAATAATTAGTCAGCTATTTGAAATAAGTAATATAATTATAGAATCATTGAAGTTGGAATGGAAAAGATTTTTAACACCATCGAATCCTGGGTCATGTCCATCTGCTGTCACCAGCACCCCCAGGTCCTTTTTCACTGAGCAGCTTTCCACACACTCTGCCCCAGCCTGTGGCACAGCAGGACCCAGCACTTGGCTTTGTTGAACCTCAAACCATTGACCTCAGCCCATGGATCCAGACTGACCAGATCCCTCTGCAGAGCCTTCCCACTACCCAGCAGATCAACACTCCAGCCCAAACTGGTCATCTGTGAACTGCCTGTGAGTGCCCTCAATGTCCTCATCCAGATCTCTGATAAAGACATTAAACACAACTGGCCCCAATACTGAGCTCAGCAGACCACTAACCACTTCCTCCTGGATTGCAGGGGGTCTATTCTGCCTGTATTGATCTCAACCTATGATTTTTAATTTTATTCCAATCTTCTCCTCTGTTACACTCTGTGGGAGGGAACAAGCAGCTGTGTGGTGTTTAGGAACTAATCAAGAGTCTTTAATAAGGAGCATGACTACTTCTAACTGGGGATGAGACATTATACAGAAAGGGAAAAAAGGAAAAATTAAAATCAGTTTTAAGTAGATAATCATAATGTAGAGTGATAAAAATACAATGCTTTAGCTTCCCGTTGTGAAAACTTGAAACTGAGAACAAATAAGCAGAGTAGTCTGTAGTTTCTATTTGTTGTTTGGAAAAGTAATCAATACAAAACACCTGTCCTTAAAATGTCATCAGAGATATTACTGGAAATACCTATTAGGGCAGTTCTATATGACCCAATTGAGTCACAGAGTGCTCTCTTATCTCTGTGCTCTGCTTCAGGAATCTGTCAGGTTCCAAACCTGATTCTGCACAGAACTTCATAGAAAACATAGATTTATAACTGCACTTATTTTAACTAATCTCTATTAATAGAAAAATCATAAAACATGTCTAAAAAATCAAAATAATGGTAGTTAATATCAAATTCTCAAAGTAACCTTAATATCAGACCTATTCCAACATATTAAAATTATTAGGTCATTCAAGTGTTCCATTATCATCTAGAAGACAGCAACCTTATTTCACTATCAGCCATAAAAGTGATTGAATATTGTCAGTCTCAATTTTGAACAGTATATATTTATAGCATTTCCAGCAAAATGTCTGGCTGCATGAGGGTCATATCACTGCCAAGTTTAAACCAATGCCAGATTAGGCAGCCTGGCCAAATTATAGCTCTTCATGTTGTGCAGGTCCTGTTTTATACACAGGAAGACATTTTCGCTGATTGTAGAATTCTTCCTGGCTTGAAAATCGACAAATCTAAGATAATACTTCATCTCTTCCCTGTCAGACTAGGGTTTCAATAAAACATCCCGATACAAACGTCCCAAGGTGACACAGATTGCTACATTTCAAATTCACATGACAAATTCAGGTGAGAACAACATGAGCTCTCAAGATTAAGCACACAACTTCCAACCCATGAAATATATGCATGTGTGATCTTTTAGACAGCAAAGTTGCTTACCCAGGGGCTGTTTTAAGTATTTGAGGGACTATCCTGTCAGCGCTGTTTTCAGATAAGTTCTATAAGAAATGAAATTTCCCACATATACTCCTATCACCAATCACTTGTTGCATTAAGGCAATAATGTTTCTTGAGTGGTTATCCTGTTAAGTTAGAGGGGAAACAAGCCAGAAACAATATTCACCAATATGGTTGTCGTGACATGTAAGATTATACTCCAGTTTCACTAACTTTTGTTTATAAGGGGTGAGTTATCTGTCTTAGGAAGGTTTAGATTTGTATTGCTGTCAAATATTAGATGTTTAATGTTCACAGATTTTGTGTTGATATCAGTGTTGATAGACCCCCCTCAAGATTGAATGGGGCACCAGGGAATGCCCTTCCTCAGGTGTGCTGTCATAGCTTGAGGTTTATTGGGTCTGTCATTGACATTGTATTCAGAGAGCTTCAGTTTCTCCTGTTCTTTCCATTTTGGGTGGCAGAGGTTTAACAAGCTCTTTTCACAGAGTGTAACTGCATAGTCATGAGAAAATGGAGTTCTGTTGTCCTTATGTAAAAGATAAAAATTCCCCAGTCCAATAACTAGGGGGTTGGAAATTCCACAAATCCAGCCATAAAACCAGTAATTGACCTGGAAATATTAAGTACTTAGACCACAAGATGACTTTTTAAAGCATAGTAACAGAAAAATTGAAATAAAACTATCCTGAAAAAAATTAGTCAATTTTTTTAAGTGGGATAGTTCCTGCTTTGCACTTACTTTAGATCTACGTTTTTATTTGAGTGTTTGGTATCTCAAATTTGTGTTTCAAAAATAAAGCTAAAATCTGCCAGAAGGTTTGGATTTTAACTAGGCCAATTTTTTTTTTCTTCTTCCTAAAAGTCAGAAATTGGATTGACAACTTTTATGTGTGGGCTTATCTATGTGATGGTATAAGGTATGTGTTAGAATTTTTATTATGTTTTTACATAAAAGAGTATTGGATATTGTTTGTCTGCCACTTTCATGTGTGCAAAACAGGAACAAGCAAAATTAACCAAAGTTATACAGGATTTAGTATCACAGTGAATTATATCAGAAATTGTAAGAATTAAAATAGGGCATCCCCATCCAAATTACTGTAAAAATTCAGAGATGATACCAGCTAAACCCATTGTTCTTAAAAGTCTAAAATCCTAATTGCTCTATTTAGTAGGGAGGTAAATTCCAAATATGGTTAATTTCTTTTTTATTACTTTTTAATCTGATGAATAACTTTTCATTTTTATAAAGCCTAATAGATGGTTGATCTAATTTAAAGCTTATAAATTATACCGTTAAATATAATGTAATTACAGTATATAAGTCTAATAGACTAGTGATCTTCTTTAGAGATTCAAGGGGTTGTTCAGTTCAGCACTCTGTGGATGATTAATTTTCAGTGGTTATCTGGTCTAAAGTTGTGAATTGTTTAATACAAAGTTGCCATATGGATCACCAGTCTTAATAGGCAGTAAAGCTGCTGATTTACCAATACCTTTTTAAAGGAGAGCAAAAATTATGAGTCTTTAATGAAAGCTGAATTTCTTTTTTTATGTTAAAAGCTGCAGCTCCTATTCAAAGAAACAGATAAACAACAATAACACACATTCCCTTATCTCCCAAAGTATTCATAATTTCTTCAAAAAGGCAGGAAGAGCCTACTCTATTTTCTTTTAAACCGCACATTTTAAGTCATTTAGAGTGTTCTTGAGTATATCATCCCTTGCTATCATCAGGATACTTGACCCTAGGGAGTAAAAAATGTAAAGTAAAAAAGGAAATATTTTTCTACAAAACATTATATTCTGTTGACTTGCTAATAACTTCTCTTGGAAGACAAGAGAATGACCTTTTGCATTTGAGGTAGATTGGTTTCATTATCAACTCAAAACGAAATCCATCTTGAAATTATGCCACTAGCTGCACAGCAATAAGAACTGCATACTTGCCCTTTGACCCATCAACCTGAAATAAATGGTATTCTATGAACATTTTAAATATATAAATATGTGACTGTGTCATTTAAAAATGTACCTTCCAGGATTGTTTTTGTCAGATGGATGTAAGTGAAGTGTGGAAGTGTGTCAAAACAAAGAAGTTAAAACATTTCTTCTTACTAATACTTCCTCAAAGCCCTTGACCAGACAAAACTGAACAAGAGTTTTGCCTTTATCAGTCATTCAAAATAAGACACCTCACCATATATGTTGATCTTGTCTATTTGGTAAGAATATTCTGATAATTCTAAGGTTTTTGAGCTGATTTCCTGGTTTGGTTTGTTTGGGGTTTTTTTTCCATGAAATAATAGTTTAGGTCACAAGGAAAAAAATGCCCTAACAGCTCAGGGCTGTTGCACAGCAAGAGAGTGTCATTCTTCATTCTTTTCTAGCAAAAGGTCATACTCATTTAAAAGAAAAAAACCCAGACAAACTTTTTGGAGAGATTGGAGAGGTTTTGGAGAGGTTGAATAATACTACTAGCAGGTATCACTATTCCAAAATTGCAAAATCTGGGTTATAAAACTCGGTAGCTGTAACTGTCCAGAAGGAAATATTATCAAGGTTTTCTGCCCAAGTCAGGGGGGTTGAAACTAGATGATCTTTGATCCCTTCCAACCCAAAAATTCTGTAATGTTATGATTCCATGGTTGCAATACATCTGCAGTGACCAAAGCTTGTGCTTCTGATTTTGAAATTGGATGTTAAGTTGGGTAAATGAAGGAGCAGTGTACTTGATACAGCCAGCGGAGCAAGCCAAAAATCACTCTCTACTACTAACAGTAACAGAAGGGGAAATTAATTCGACAACAGGCCTGCAAAACAGCTTCTAGTTTTGGTATAGTGGATAATTTTTATAATGATGTCTAGTCCCAGCCTTTGAAATTCTTCTTAAACTACTTACTTCCCCTTTTTATGATTAAAAGGAACAAAAGCAGGTATCTTCCACAAAAATATCCAAAGAGAACATATCATCTTACAATTACCTAGCACTTTTTCCTCTTTTTCTTGGCTAAAAAATGTTGATTCCGAGGGAATACATATAATAGTGCTGAAAGTACTTAAAACCTCCAATTGTCCTGCCAGTCTTGAAAATGCTGAAGTCTTCATAAACTCTCAAAAAAATCACTCACTGAGTTTCTGAAAAGAGTGTTTTGTTCACTTGTCACTTATTGAGTGCCTATGAGACAGCAGAATATTGAAGGTTATCTCCTCAGCTATTAGAGACTTACATAATTAATGTAAACAAACTGTCCTATGCCTATCTCCCAAGTATTAAGGTGCAAAGATGGAGGAAAAGTGTATCAACTGAGAGTGCTGCATCCATGTAGAGGCACAATTTAGAGATTCTCTAGCTACAGTTGTGCTAGTAATTTGAGCTAGTCAGGGACTACTTGGGCTGGGTACCCAATGGCAGTTTAAGCCCCAGGAAGCTGACAGAGTTTACAGCATACAATGAAAAAAAAAGGCAAGTCACAGGGACTTGGATTGCTTCAGATGCCAAAGAACTGTATCCTCTTTTGCCCTGATTTATCCAGTGTTCCTCCAGTTTCTTTAACATGTGTGAAAGATCTCTTAGAAGATCAAGATCTCAGCTTCTAGCACCTTTCCCATGCATCATGGGTCTGTTCTGCCTCTTCCTGCTCTTCACTTTAATTACTGTTCCTCTCACTTGCCTTCTGTCTTCTTTCTAAGCCTCTGAAACTAATCACCTCTCCTCATAATTTTGAGGGCCCTTGAAATAGTGACCTCCTTATAAGCTTCAGCATTATAAAATCTGTTTCAGCTTATCCACTGCTGACTTCCCCATGGACAGAAGAGGTTATATGCTTAAGAGTAATGTCCCATTCAAGGACAATCAGATTCAAACAAAAAAAAAAAATCTTTTTTAAAATTTGTTTCAGTTAATAATTAACTGCCACTCAAGAGAATTACTGTGCTACATGATATCCAAAAAATCAACCTGTTATTTAAAAATAGGTCTCCTAAATAACTTATTACAACCCTATCTCTAACTTTTCTGTTCTTGTAACATGAAACTGTAGATTAAGGATTACAAACATAGACAATGTCTATCAGCCTCCTGGATATGAATATCAGCCCACAGAACTGACAACAGTTTTT
>JAOTQP010001546.1:103829325-103849381 GCA_026413545.1 Cichladusa arquata
AAAAAACCAAAAACAAACAAACAAAAAAACCTTTCTTCTGAAAAAAAAAGCCCAAAGGGAGCATCTGGGATCTCTACAGACCATCCAGCACCTTGGTGGAAAAACCATCCACATGAAAACAAGTGATGATAGTCTATTCATTTTTTAAAGAAGACACACGTGCTTCATGTTTATTACCCCTGGGAAATATGGAGCTGATTAAACAGGAGAGGTCTGTGGAAAAACAGAGAACTTTGATCCACAAATAAGGCAGCTGGTGAGTGCATCCGTCCACATCACTGTGCTGTGAAAGAAATTTGTAAAGTCAGCTCCAGGAGGAGCATAATCCTGAGCAAGCAGCCCTGATTCCAGGTCTTGCTCTTTCTCAGAGACCATGCAGGACAAATGGAATAAATCAGGCAACATGAGGCTTAACATCAGTCTTGATTTGGTTTCTCAAGGGTCTATCCTAATACTGTAGTGTTCAGCATCAACCTTAACAATTTGGATCATAATGTCAGCCTACTTACTGATTATGCAGATATAAAAAGTTGAGAGGGACTCTAAGCATGTTTAAGGTGAAACTATAATCCAAAATTACCTTTCGAAACTGAAGAAATAACCTGTCAGGAGAAAATATGGCATTCTATTTTCAGGCAGAAAACAATGACAAATAGAAGAAGGTGAATGGTTAATTAGTCATCTGAAGGCTGGAAGAAGGAAGCAGTCATGATATGAAAGCAGACAGTAAATTCTTTATTAACATTTATAAACTGCAGCATAGCTCTGATATCCAGCAAGAGTCAGGAAGCTTAAACTTAGTCCTTCCACCCCACTAAAATACTGAGAATGTTTCAGCCTGAGCACGAGATGATGTCAAGCACTTCAGTTAGACCTAATTGAAGAGAGAAGCAAAAAAAGATCTAGAAAACACATGAACAATAAAACAGAAAAAAATCCAACAGTTTTTGTTGCATCTAAAAAAAAATTCCACTGAGATATATGGTGTTGAAATAAAGGAAGAACTAACCTATGCTTAAAATTTTTGGAGGCTAAGACAAGGAATGGGAAGAAAAATTTTGACTGGACATAAGGAAAAATATTTTAATAATAATATTAATTGTCCTAAATATTATTCTGTTTCCATCATTAGATATCTTTCACAGCTTAAAAGCACTTATCCAAAAGAGACAGCAATAATTTATCTTACCTTGGATCTCTTTTTCTGGATGATTCCTTGAATTCCTTTTTAGCCCTGTTTTTCAGTGATTCTATGACTTGAGAAAGCTTTAACAAAGATAATGGAATTTTATTGCTACCTGACTTTTCAGCAGCTAAGTCTCATTACATTTAATTCTCTTTCTGAATTCATAAAGCAAATTCTGAAGTTCCCATGGGAATTTTGCTATCTCCTAATCTTTTTTTTTCTGCAAATACCCTTTTATCAAAGGATTCCTACCAATACATCCAATTTTCCCATGAGATATCTGTAACTGATAATATTGTAGAAACAAAATATTCTGAGGCAAATGAGAATTAGGAAAGGTCTTTCTGGAAGCCAGAATTCAAGTGGTGATACTGTACTGATTTCATTATCTCTCATAATTGTAAAAAGTGCAACTGGCTGCAGGTAGTATAAATAGATAGATAATGTGTGTCTAAGTAGTCTCTTATTTAACTTTTTTTTTGTGGTTTTGATTGACTGTATGTTTCGTTGTGTACCTCAGCATGGGAGAATACTACTGCAATCTTGTAAAATGTACACTTTTGAGCTCATGTATGAACTGAATGCCTTCTTAATGCTTGAAGCTGAAGGCAATGGAAATTATTATGCACCTGTGTTGATACAATCTGATAATAGAAGCAGCTCTTTGCTTCTTAGTTAATTCATCAAAAGAGGATAATTCTTTTTTTTTTTGTCACTCTCTTTCTCAGCTTTTTACTTCCACTCCAGTTTAGAATGCTAGCTCTAGAGGAAAACACAATTTTGAAATTCATTGTCATAAAGCAGGACCGAAGGGTATTTATGATTAAAAGCTTAGAGCGTGCATATGGATATATCAACGTTATGACTGAAAGGCATCAGTTTTCATTGTTACTCCAGGCAAGTACTCACGGGGGCAAGTCCTTTATCTCTCAGTTTAATAAGTTTAGTCTTTAACCCGTCGGTCATGTTATGTAGCTGTGTTATAAAGGTATAGATATTGCTGACAGCACGAGGAAACAAAGGCACAATAGATAAAGCTCTGACAAAAACTTCTTATATGTTAATAAAGAATTCAGCAGTGGGAAGGGATGTGGAAGCTGTCTTGATGGGTTGAGTCAAAGATTTGTTAGGATGAAAGAACCATCGCTCATCCAAAGTTGTCAGGGCTGAACCTTCAAAGACTTTACTAGCCACTTAAACCCAGCTGATGGTGAATGCAAAGTCAAAGATTAAGCAAATTTTAATATGAATATCCATCATGTTGTCATAACATAATGACCTATAGCTGCTATTAAAAGCTAGAATATATTTGAACACCTGAGGATTGCTTTAACTTGTGTAGAGTCTCATCTGTTTATGCAGCATCCTGCTGTGAAGTGACAAATTCTCTGGTATTATATTTACCTTCCTTTCACTGAACTGTACTCAGTTGTGCCTTTACCAGCTATTACAGTCTTAAGTTCAAGTAACTTGATGAGGATCATGGATTTAAAGCAGGGGAAGGATTTAGAGTTTGCAGGTCACATAACGTCTACCAGCATTTCCTTTTGTAGACATAGACAGGTAATTGAGTAGTGGTAAATATCCAGGAGATCACATAAGATTTTTGGAACACATGATGGTCTAATACATGAATCATCATAGGATTCAGTTTCTGGGTTGGTCATGTGCAAGGCCAGGAGCTGGACTCAATGATCCTCAAGAGTCCATTCCAAATCAGGGTATCCATGGTTTTAAGATTCTGTCTTTGGACATGTGTGTGTGTGTGTGTGTGTTTTGTATTCCAGGTTGTAAGAAAGTCTTTATTGCCCATGGTGTCTATAAAGCTATAATGTTCAGGACATTTCCAAATTTGTTTTATATACTCAACAGACCGTAAAATTTGGTTTCAAGTTTGCTGCTACTGTGCACATGAAGACTCTAACATTTTATGATAAATTGATAATTGACCCAAGAGAAACATCTCAATAGTTCAGTCTGTTTCAGTACATTATTCTAGGAGTACCTAAGGTCTCAGAAAACGACTGATTCATTGACTGCATGTATCCTCAGTTGATTAAGTATGCCTGGTAAATATTCATAGGATATTTTTGTTAATATACTGTATACTATATCATCTTTTCACTTAATCACATTCAAACAAAAATAAGGCAATTGCTTTTAATTTCCTTTTTTCCCCCAGTGGTTAATTGCCTAAAAAATTCAGTATGTGACTAAAATACAATGCATTCATTAATAAAGCCATCTCTCTACAACAAGATTATGAGCTACCAGATCACAGAGTGATTTTCTTCACAGCTATGAAGCCATACAGAGATCCTTTTTTTCCCCGACAGGTTTGATTAGGATGCCCCAAAGGGCACTGTGGTTCAGAGACAACTCTGAGATTGAATCACCCTTTGTGGCTTCATGGTTTTCCTACTGAATATATTTTTGCTTGTTGCCCACCTCAGTATCTGAATACAGCATGGCTGTAATTTTCTTCTGGTAGAGAACAGATATTAACTCTTGCTTAATTTCTCATTAGGTTTTGAAGAGTAAACAGATGTCTAGTATAGGAGGTAATATACAGAGCACAGGAGAAGGACATATTCTCACTCAATGTCCTGTATGTCCAAATTTCACAAATAAGCCAACTGTAAATGTTCAGCAAATGAGATTGCAAGGTCAGTAGTCTAGAGGGTGGAGTGGGCAGTCTCCATAAACCACAGTGAGCAGAGGAGACTGGCTGGTGTGGTCCCACAGAGGTGCAAGGCTCAGAATGTTGGGTTGCCTCTAACCACAAAACATTGAGCAAAATTGTCCAGTCAGTTTTCCACCCCACTTATGGTCTTCTTAGATTAACCATAAGTCACCATGCAGTTGTTATGGCATACTATGCCAAAAGCCATGCTGACTATTCCCAGCCACTTTTACGCCTTTCATATGCCTGGAAATTTCTTCCATCAGCCATAGAGAAATTGAAAAATTATAGAGAAATCATATGAAGTGTATGTCTTCTCATAGAACAAAGACAAAGATCTGACCCTCTCACAAAACAAGAACAAAAGGTAATTTATTGAGACAAACAGATTTAAATGTCATATTTTCCATGTGCATTTTCCATTTGCATTTCCATGTCCATTTAGCTGGGGGAAAGCTTTGCTACAGAATGCAAAATCCTAGATTTGTACTGACAGAGAGGGTGAATGCTTTGTGCCTCATGCACAAGGATGCAGAAATTGGCCTTTTGCAAATACTGCATCAGAACAAGAAACGTGCACTGCTCCACTTCGTGTCCTCCTTTAGGGTGGAAATCAACAAAAGAGGGGCTAAAGCTTATTGCAGTGGAGCCCTTCAGGAACACTGCTCTGCCCTGAAAGAAGTTGTTCATTATGCCTGTTCAAGTTCAGTCTACCATTACACTTCTGCACTTCAATTTAAATTCAGCATAAGAACCCAGTATTAGATAAGCGTTGTGCACCAGCAGGAAAATACTTTCATCCATATGTTTCCTTACTCAGTTAAACACGTTCAAATGGGATTTATTTTTCTTAGGATATGGGGTCTTTTTTCCCCTTAGAACCTTGATTTAAGATGGTCACAGTCCTCCCTGAAAAGAGTTTTAAGTTTTAACTTAAGCTTAGAGAAAGAAATGCTTGGGTTTATGGATAAGAAGAGGAGCTAGAACTATTATATTTAATGCTAAAAAAAAATGCTTTGAGAGCAGTTATAATCCTCAGTCTTGAGAGATCAATGAAATCTTAACAGAATGAAGTCTTTCTGGGGACAGACTCTAATGCATTTTCCCGTTTCTCAGCTGACCATTGCTAGAGAGAGAATATTGGATTAGGTAAGGTATTCCTGTGTTCTTATTCTTCACTAACTGGCAGGAAGAGTTACTGTTCAGCTAACTGAACAGCAAGAGGGCTACAGCTCCTGAGAGAAGGGACAATGATGCCTTTACTATGTGTTGATGTTATGGACATACTGATGCATTTTCCTCCCTTGCAGATATTGAACTCATATGTGTGTTCTGAAGAACATCACACTTATCACACTTGTTTGAAGAAGGGTTCTTTGTGAAAGACATTAAAGTTTTTTGCATCAGAATTTATGTGCACAAAAACATGAATTTTAAAAGAGAAAATATATGTATATTATACTATACGTATATTATATTATATTATATTATATTATATTATATCATATCATATATCATATCATATCATATCATATCATATCATATCATATCATATCATATCATGTATGCCAGGTGTTTTAAGTCCAATAAAATGAGGTCTGTAGCACCTGCACATAAATTTTCTGATTCTCAAAAAGAGATCAGTAAATTCTTTTTTTCCTACAACATAAAGCCTTGGTTTCTGTAGGATGATAATGCTAAAATTATTTGACAAGGAGAAAAATCGTTTTATATGTTTCAGGGCCATGTGATGAATTGTAAGAAAGTTATTGTAGCTGTGTTGAAATCCAAGAACAGTGAGGAAACGTTGAACAAAGAAGTGTTCAAATGTTTGACCAAAGAAGTGTTGCCTGTGAAATATTGGGTCATTATTCTGAATCTTCCACTAATTTTCAATGTTGCCTTGAGCAACTCACCTAAATCCCTCTGTTCAGCTTTGTCTTTTTAAAATTGACATACTAAAATTTTATTTTCTGTTCTATGGAGACATCTTTGATTAATTAGTTACTATCTGTAAAATCCTCTAAAATGTAAAGTGTCCTGTAATTATGATAGCTCATTTAAAAAGGTATTTTCATGCATAAATGAAAAATTTCTCCAGTCAGTATACTGGCTAGAGGAATAGATTAAATGCATAAATGAACATATTCAGAGGGTGAAAATGCAAGGCTAGATATAAATTTGAGGATGAAACTGGAGTATAGATGGCATGAGTGGCAGAGCATCACAGCTTTCAATATCAGGCATATTTATGAGCATGCTGTAAATCTATTAAACTGCCTTAGGAGAATGATGTGGCAGTAAAACCATAAGATGTGATTGGACTAAATTAGGAGTGGTGTCACTGTACAAAAAGAAGGGAAGTTGCATTATGGAAGCATATTTTGAACCTCCTAAAAATCAGAAACATAAAGTATTGGAATACAGCATCTTATTATAATGAAAACATAATGAATAAAGGGCCAGAGAGCGAGTTAAGAAAATATCCCCTCATGCCAAACCACCCCCCATGACATTTGAAAAGCTATGGAAGCCAGATATTTTTTAGTAGGGTCTGTAGCACTAGGACACAGGTAATGATTTTAAACTGAAAGAGGGTAGAATTAGACTAGAAATAAAGATAAAAATATAGCAATAAGGAGGATGAAACACTGGAATAGGTTGCCCAGATAAATGTGACAAATGCCCCATCCCTGGAAATATTCATGGTTGGGTTAGATGGACCTCTGAACAACCTGATCCAATTGCAGGTGTCCCTGTCCATGGCAATGTTGGACTGGATGGCCCTTAAAGGTCCCTTCATACCCAAACTATTCTATGGTCATACGCAACAAACTGCAGAAAAATAAAAGAATCATTAATTGCCACAAAATAATCCACTAAAATCTAATCATTGGGTAAATATACAAACACAAATCAAACAGGGAAGAAGAGAAATCTTGAGACTGAAAAAAATAAAAAATAAACATTTCACCAAAGGAAACCGGTGTCTATTTAGAGCACATAGACAATTTCATGTGGTAGAAAAACAAATACAGAAGATCTATGGATTATTGCAAAAGAAGAGACTCTCTAATGGCAGCAGATTATTTTCTTTCTGCATTCAAGGGTGCAAACCGAATTTTTACTGGATATCCATTCATTATTGCCCAAACCATGAACAAAAAATATTTTTAAATTATTTGGAAAAAAAAATTGTAATTGTAATAGTTTGAGTGGAAAGAATGAATGCAAAAATAACTTTTCCCCCTCTAAATCAATAATTTACTTTCAATAATTTACAAATCAAAAGTTGTAAATCATTATGTCAGATGATTTATACCCATAAACAGTTTAAAACTGAAATGTAAGACTCAAAACTTTTCTAAATAACTGAAATTAAGCTTTATGGTGGATTATATAATGTTTTTCCCAAAGCACCCAAGATATATGCATTTTCAATTATAATATTCAATGTATTATGTCAATTTAGCAAAGAAACAATAAGTATTTTGTTGTTGAGAGCTTCGTGTAGCTGAGAATGATAATACTGTTTAAGAGATGAGAGATGCCAAGTAGCTGATTGGATGATATATTTATAAAGTTGAATCTCTTGTTAATCACACAATTTACGTAATATAATGATGAATACCACTAAATGACACTCAGGAACGGTGACATCAACTAAGATGCTGAACGTGGTAACAAATTGTTACCTGCTCTTCGTTCTGGTACCTCCTTTACCCTGCACAACTTTGATTTCTAATTAGCATTTACCACTGAGGTGATGCCTGAAATGGCAATCTGAACACAACCAGCACACTCAGCTAGACCCTAGTAATTATCTCTTTGGTTGGTTGCTCACACTGCAATATTTCTTAAGTGTCTTGTCACCTGAGAATGGATTAAGGCTCTCCAGAGATCTCCCCAGCTGATTACATGGTCACTCACAGGGACCAAATCCCACTGCTTCAGCAGCATCATCAGCTCTTCTTGATGAAGTGCTTGATCTTGTCTTGGTCCTAAAACCACTTGATAATTCTCCCCAAGGTCTGGAAATCTTCTATATGTGAAGGAATCCCATTCCATCAGAACTGGCACCAACATCAACTTGCAGAACTGCCGTGTGAAATCAAGCACTGCCTTCAATCCCCTACATAACCCTTTTTCTGCAAAAACTATTTCGTTATGTTTGCTAGATCCCAGATTGCTCTGAGTGCATACCACCTTCCAAGACTGTCAAGCTATATTCACTTGAGCACCTGTTTGAAAGCTTGCAAGATCCCCAACATGGAGAGGTGAGTTCTGTGTTTGGAGATGATACAGCTGACAGATATTTGACTGAGTTGTGTTTGTGACTTTGATTTGTTTACCAGATTTTTGAAGTCAGGTGATCTTTCAGGAGGACATGGCATGAAATCATTTTCATATGACCACTAAATATATAGAAAAATACACGTGGTAAATAAATAGAAAAATAACAAAAAATTGTTTATGGTATTCTAAAAAAAAAAAAAAACCAGACACTAAGCATGCAAATTAAAGAAAGCAGCAAACATAAGCTACTGATATTCTATCTCTCCCCATGTAAACAGTTGAGTATATGTCTAGAATAAAGTATGCAGGGCCTCACAGTACTAGAAAATATCTTGACACATTGGAGGAAATTCAAGGAAAAGCAACATAAATTATTGAGAGGTTGAAAGGATTGACTTACGGTGAAAGATTAAAAGAAATAAATATGTATAACTTGCTAAGCAATGACTGGAGGGGGAAAGGGGGAAGGGAGATGTTAACTGTCTACGTATATTTGAAGGCTATAAACACCAAGGACAGAAAGAAATTATTTAAGGTGGTCTTAGTGTATAGTCAAGTTTAAATAAGACCAACTAGAAATTAATGACGGAAAAATTAAACTAGAAATAAAAAAAAATCTGAAACCATATATTCTCTTATAAAGTGGAATTCTAAGAGAGATGTATATGTTCAGAAGTTTTAGCAGTCTTCTTATTTGGCCAGGGTATGAGACGAATACATTGAAATCCTTCTCTTTCCAGAAATAGAAATTCAAATTTTCCAAATTCCCAGTGAGTTTTCACACAGTTGATACCAGCTTTGTACTGGTCTCTCTCTATCCTCTTAGTTCTCTCATGAATTTTGGATGTTCTTCTGATTCAGAATGAAAATAAATTTTGAAACATTCTTTGGGAGTCAGTGTTGGTGTTTTGTTTTGTTTTGCTGTTTTTACAAAATTGACTTGTTTTCTGTCTAAGCTTGCACTAGATAATTTACTATAGGAAATGTATTTGCACTTACAAGGTGTATTGGATTTTCATGGGCACATTTTGATAGCTAAGGGGGAGCTAACGGGGTGGCTTCTGTGAGAAGATGCCAGAAGCATTCTCCTTTTCCAATAAAGCCAATCCCAGGAGGCACCAAGACAGATGTGCCCCTGGCCAAGGCTGGGCCAAGTATAAGTGATGGCAGTGCCCCTATGATAACTTATTTGAGAAGGAAAAAAAGGTATTGTGCAGATGAAATTGCACCCGGAGAAGAGCAGGGTGGGGATATGTGAGAGGAACAGCTATGTAGATGCCAAGGTCAGTGGAGAAGGAGGGGGGGACTGTTCCAGGCACTGGGGAAGAGATTTCCCTGCAGCCTATGGTAAAGACCATGGTGAAGCATTTGTACCCCTACAGCCCATGAAGTTCCACAGGGAGGAAGAGATCTACCTGCAGCTTGTGAAAGATCCCACCCTGGAGCAGGTAGATGCCTGAGAGGAGTTTGTGAACCTGTAGTCCTGTGCTGGAGAAGGGCAGAGATCTACAGATCCATGGAGAGAGGAGCCCTCACTGGAGCAGGTTTCCTGGTAGGATTTGTGATGCTGTGGGGACCCATACTGGAGCAGCCTGCTCTTGAAGGACTGCACCCTGTGGAAGAGTGACTCATGCTGGAGAGGTTTGTGGAGAGCTGTTGCCTGAGGGAGGAACTCACATTGCAGAAATTAATGGAGAACTGTCTTGCATTGGAAGGACCCCATGCTGGAGCAGGGGGAGGACTGCTCTCCCTGTGCTGTGGCAATGTGTGATGAGCTGGTAACCCCCATTCCCTGTCTCCCTGAGATGCTGGGGGAGGAGGTAGAGATGAGAAAAAGGAATGGGGGGCAGGGGGAAGAGTTTTTAAATTCTTATTTTACTTCTCATTATCCAGCTCTGAATCTGATGTTAACAATAAATTCAATTAATATCTCCAATTTGAGTCTGGTTTTCCTGAGATAGTATTTGCTGAGTGATCTCTCTGTCCTTATCTCAACTCATGAACCCTTCATTATATTTTTTGCCCTGGCCACCTGAGGAGTAGAATGAGAGAGGAGCTTTGTGAGTGCCTGGCATCCAGTCAGGGTCAATCCACTATGGCCTTTTTAAAGGACTGTAGTGGGTTGACCGTGGTGGACACCAGATGCCTGCCAAGCCACTCAAACATTCTGCTTTGCAGGTAGATAGGGGAGAGAAAATGAGGTGGAAAGCAACTTGTTGCTTGAGACAAGGCAGTTTACTAAAACAAAAGAGAAAGTTTGCATGGTCATGGGCAAAGAGAATAAAAAAATATTTATTCTCTACTTTCAACCAGTGAGAGATGTTCAGCCACTTCTCAGGAAGCAGGGCTTCAACATGTACAGCTGTTGAACCAGAAGGAAAATGTTGTAAATAGAAAATGCTCCACTTCCTCCTCCTTGCCTTAGCTTTTATATCTGGACTGACTTTGCATGGTATGGAATACCTCTCTATTTAATTTAGGTCAGCTGGCCTGGTTGTGTCCCCTTACCAGAATCTTGCTCACCCCCAGCTCCTCATTGGGGGGAAAATGTTGAGAGACAGCACTGATGCTGTGCCAGCCCTGCTCATCAGGAACCAAAACACTGGTGTGTTATCAACACCTTCCCAGCTGCCAGTGCAAAGCACAGCACTGTGAAGGCTGCTGTGGGGAAATAAACTCCATCTCAGCCAGACCCAATACACCAGCAAAGGGATGAAATGATCTAATAAGCTTATTTCATCTGTAATACCTATATTTATGTGACAATTTTTTCAGGAAAACAAAGGCTTCACACTCAGAAAATGATCAAAAAGCTCACAAAATAAAGTACGGGGATAGAATGCCAAAATAGCCTTACAATATCAAATTTCAAGCATTTGTTTTTGTGTTTGTCTGCTATTCCTTGAAAAAGGCTCTCAAATCCTTTAAAATGTAGGACTCCTTGTAAATCACAAAAACTCATCATGTAATCACAGATTTGTTTAGGTTGGAAAAGGCCTTTAAGATCATCGAGTGTAATGGCAACACAGCACTGCCAAACCACCACAAACCCATGTCCCTAAGCAGCAGATCTACTCATCTTTTACACTCTTCCAGGGATGATTGTTCAACCATTTCCCTGGGCAGTCAGTTCCAATGCCTGACAACCTTCTCAGTAAAGAATTTTTCTGAATAACCACAGCAAGCCACTGTCTTACTGTTAAAGACTGAGGCAAAGATGGAATTAAGTACCTCAGTCTTTTCCTCAGCCTTTGGTCACTACATTTCCCTCCACATCCAATATAGGATGGAGATTCTCCTTGGCCCTCTTTTTCTTGCAAATGTTTTTATAGAAATATTTTTTATTTTCTTTTAGAGCACTAGCCATATTAAAGTCTCATTGGGCTTTGGCCTTTCTGTCTCCCCCCATAACCTCATGACATCCCTGTAGTCCTGAGTTTCCTGCCCTTTCTTCCAAAGGTCATAAACTCTCTTTTTTTCCTTAAATACCAGCCAAAGCCCTCTGTTTAACCAGCCTGGTTAACCACTTCCCATCAGCTCATCTCTTGGCCCATGGGCACAGCCTGCTCCTGTACCTCTAAGATTTCCTTCTGAAGGCATCTCCAGCTTTCCTGGATCCTTTGTCCTGCAGCGCTGCCTCCCAAGGGACTGTCTCCACCCTTCTCATAAAGAGACCAAGGTCTGCCCTCTGGAAGTTCAAGGTGGAGAGATCCACTGAGGGATCCCCCTTATGCTGTTGGAGTCCCTGAATAACCCAGCCAAATTACCTCCCAGTGCAGTAGGTCTGCACAGTGAAGGGTCCCTGCAGTGGGATGCTTTGGCAACCTGGCAGTCAGACTGATCAGGCATGAGAGTCTTGGCTTTCCTGAGAGCTGACAGACAAGTCAAACACTAAGGAAATCTCACTGCACTAAGGGCTGAGAAAAAACTCACCCTTTCAGATGACATATGTATTTTTAAAATTCCATTTGTTGATATTGAAGAATAGATAGAGTCATACATATATAATGAGATCAACACTGAAGTCTTTAGGTCGCTGAAAGAAAACTGGGAAAAACAGCTTGGAAATTTACTTCAGGTTTGTTTGTTTTTGTTTTGGTTTGGGATTTTTTGTGTATAGGTAGGTTGTCTGCTAGCTTGGAAACCTGAAATAACGATTTCTAGTAATAGTGCATCATTCATCATACAATTTCTTTAGACCAGGGATTTCAGGAACTGCTGATGGAGAGTTTACTTTCAAACAGTATTAATAGCCTTTATTATTTTTGCTTACTAAAGTGAATTACTGCAAAATAATATGTGTGACTTGTCCAGGACTTTAACTGAAAGTATTTAAAGGAGTTATTTTCTGTGTTCTTTTTCCACCAGTTAGTAAATACAAGTTAATGATCCTCCTACTCATGTGCCCCAAACCTCAAAGGAAAATGGAAGGAGTCCCAGTTTTAACCTGTAAACATATACCACAGTTTTACCAGCAAAAAAATTGTGTTGAACCTGCCAATGTAGTGAATGTTTCTGTAAGCATTAAAGCAGGAGAGAATAAGCGATTTAGCTGATATTCCATATGTATGAAAGAGTTCTGAATGTCCAGGGCAATCCTGAATTGCTGGATGTTATGGCTTAATCTAGTAAACCCCAACTATATATTAAACTCTGCCAGCAGAGCAGATGTTTCAATTACTGCAAAGTTATCCTTAGCCTATCCAAGTGGCAGGCCAGGCAATGTGTCAGAGTGATCAGCTGTTGGTAAGTACTTCAAGCTATTCTAACACTGGAATAAAACTTAAAGAGGCATCTTCTATGAAGAGCAATCAGTTTTGTATGGAAGGGTGTTGTGACAGCCCTACCTGGGAGTTTGCTCACTCCTCCCAAGTGGGATGAGGGAGAGAATCAGAGGTGTGCAAGTGGAAAAACTCATGGGTAGAGCTAAAGACAGTTGAGCAATTAAAGCAGAAATTGCACATGCCAACAAGGCAAAACAAGGAGCTCATTCATCATTTCCCATTGTCAATCAGGTGTTTGGCTGTCTCTGGGAAAGCAGGGCTTCATCATGTGCAAAGCATACTTGGGAAGACAGACAGCATATGCAAAATGCCCAAATGCCCCCTTCCTCCTTCTTCCACAGAGCTTCTATTGCTGAGAATGATGTCATACTGTTGGAATATCTCTTGAGTCAGTTGGGGTCAATTTTGCCAGCTGTGACCCTCCCAGGTTCTTGTGCACCCTCAGCCTCCTGACTGGCCAGGCACTGTGAGAGGCAGAGAAGTCCTTGACCCTGTGTGAGCACTGCTCAGCACTAGCTGAACATCCTGGGTTATCAACACTTTCCAGCACGAATCCAAAACCCAATCCCATGCCAGCTGCTGTGAAGGAAATGAGCAGCACAGAGAGAAAAGAAGGAACACAGCTCTAAGTTGCTATAGGTTAAAACTTCTTCACCACAAAGGTAGTCAAGTTGTGGAACAAGTTGCCCAGAGACATTATGAAGTTTTCAGGGTAGAAAGCCCTGAGTGGGTGATCTGATCCCATAGCTGATCTTACTTTGAGCAGGGAGTTGAGCTAGAGAACACTGAAGTCCTTTCCATGCTGAATTATCCTGTGATTTTGTAGGGGTGGCTGAATTTAGCAGCCCAATGAATGTGAGCCCAAGAGCTCCATCTCCCCACATTCAGCATAACAAGGCTCAACATGTGCTCCCAGTAGACACACAGACAGAAGTAAACAACACATATATAAATATACACATGGCCAGCCACACAGATCACAGATCAACACAGACAGAAGCACAAACAATATTCAATATTCATGCAAACACAAAATGTACCAACAGTCTCATGCTGTTCTCTTCTCTGTCTGATCAGGATAAAAGTCCATTAGTGGAAAATTTATTGCCATATACAGACATGTATACAGTGTAGATCCCTACAGGAGCTGGCTTTAGACAATGTTTATTTTGTGAGTCAGTAGCCTGAAAGCTTGTACATTTCCCTAGTGATATTTTGCATCTAAACTACAACATGATCAAAATGCAATAGTAAACTATGTACTTGAATGTTGGATCCAAAAATCTGTATTAGTGATCTGGGATTTGAACATATAAAGAGGTAGAATTTTAGCATTAAGCCTCCTAGGAGAAGAGAAAAAAAAAACAAACAAAAAAAAAACCGAAAACAAAAACACCACCACAATAAAATAAACCCATTTTCTTATCCTGAATATTGCCTTAGGAGGAGTAAAAGACAGCACAAGTCCAGGGTGCTTGTATCCTTTATATTTTGCCTCATTTTTTACACTTGAACTTGAATGATGTTAAACTCTTTTTCTTACCTGAAAGTTTCTCCAACAGACATTCACATTATTTCATAGTCACTGCTTCAGAATTCTGATACATTTATTTAGCTTTTAAAGCAAATTTGGATCTATTGCAGTTAGTTACTGAGCAGATTCAATTCATGAAGGCATTTTCCTTTAAAGTATATCAAGATGCATCTTTAAATGACTGCTCTACATTCAAAAGACACTGGTGAGTAGATTCCATAGTCCTTATGAATCAATGTTGCTAATTATTGCAGTTTCAAACAAGTCTTATAATAGTTGGTAATGACTTTAAAGCTATTATTCTGGAGACAAACAACTGCATGATTCAGCCTTCTATATTTTTCATGAGTGAATTTTAAAACCACTAAATTGGTTGTGGTTTAGCTTGAAAATGTCATTGGTAGGTAAATTACAAAAGGTTTGGAAAGGATATATATGTGTGAGACTCTATCAATATACATCTGTGTGTGATTATATAATTAAAATCCATGTTATATTTCTATAGGTTATAACATGAATACACATGCATAACATGTCCATATATATTTAACACGTTCTAGCATTGTTAGGAGGAAGCTGGCCTGTTCTCCCAGGGAATTAACGACAGTACAAGAAGAAATGGACTCACCCTATGCCAGAGGAGATTCAAGAGGCACTTCAGGAGAAATTTCATCAGAGAAAGAGTTGTTAAACCTTGGAATGGATTGCCCAGGGAGGCTGTGGAGTCACCATCCCTGGAGGAGTTCAAGAAATGACTTGCCATGGCACTAAATGTCATGGTCTAGTTGACAAGGTAGTGATCTTTCAAAGGTTGGACTCAATAATCTCAGAGGTCTTTTCCAACCTAAATGATTCTGAAATTATATATCTGTGTTAAGATGTTAAAATTGATTCATGAGTTTTGAACCTTTTGATTTTTCATACCATAACTGCAGTATATGCTTTCATAAAATAAAGCATTATCTTAAAATTATGAAGTATTATTCATTCCTACAAATCAACAGAGGCCTATTTCTCAGTTTCACAGAAGCCATTTTACGTTTCATGGCAATATAATGGTCCATTTGGTGGACAAAACTTCTCTTTATTCTCATTTTCAGATCCTTTTAAAGTGCCACAGATGTATAATCTAGCTTTTGTGTGACCAGGAATCACAGCCAAGACTGTCATTACAAGAATAACTCTGCTGATCACTGTCTGGGACTAAGCTATGTTGTAGGACTCTTAGGACAAAAAGAAAAGATATATTACATACGAGAGTTGTAGAAGAAATCTTTAAAAAATGTAATTTCCATTATTACAACTGACTAGCAAAATTTAAAAAGTTGTATTTGTTTTTATTAAATATTGATAAATCACTCAGCAATAATACTGGAAGGCATAAGGGAACTTAGCAGTCAATAAGGAACATCTCATGACTCTGAAAGATTCCAGTCTAAAATCATATTTAAGTAAGGCAGAAGGAATTGTATGTATTTCCCAAGTGGCTGCTGAGAGGGACACTAAAGCAGGATCATCAGTGAGTGACTGACTGCTACAGTTGCTAATGCAACAGGAAAAATACTCTAAATTCCCATGGATTTTGAGGGCAGCTGAGAAATTGCTAAAGTACCACATGTTCCTACATGGTTGATCAGCTGAAGTGAAGGCACAAATCCTTCTAAGGCATTGACTAAAGCAGCAGAAGTCAAAAGAGATATTTCCTTTCAGAGAGGATGCTTAGGACTAAAGCTGGTTCTCCACGTTCTTTACACATTGCTAAAAAGAGAAATTTCTGCATTCACAGCTTCACTGTCATTCCCTGCAGCAGGGTCAGTGGGAGTCCATGGTTTCAGAGAGCTAAGATCCCCCTTCAGAAATAAAACGTCCTGTCACTCTTATGGGTATGAAATGCAGGGAAAGACCCTGCACTAGAAGCACAAGGCAAATATCATAACTGCTTAATCATAAAAACTGCTTAAATAGTCCTACAGAATTTAGCACCTTCCCATAGCAGGGAATCCTACATTGACAGAGAACACCACTTGTGCTTGGTGAAGATTTAAGTAAATTTATATGTAAAAAAAAATTACCTGTCTTTTAATCCTTCATGAATTTTCTCTATCATCCTCAGTCACACACCCAAGACAAAAGAAATACAGTACCATCAAAATAATCAGCTCCAAAGTTTATGAGATTCATGATTCCCCCCTCCTTCTAAGGATGTGACCTCCCTACCCTTAATCGTCTGAGTTATGAGCTCTCTTCTATGAGTGATAGACTGCTGTTAATGCTAAAAACCACAGCTGATTAAAACTCAGCAGAGGAAACAAGTTTTAAATCTCATGGACTCCAGATTAAGCACCAAAGTCTAATAGGGTTGTTTTGGACTCCAGCTGGTAAATGTGAGACCATAACATGGAGCACCAAAACTTTAAACACCTTTATTTTATGTCTCAGTACTTCATCCTATGCCTACTTAGTAGTCAAATGTCGCCTTCTAAATCAACAATACTCCTTCCTGACTTTCTTTAAAAGACCCCTGCCTTTGTACACTCTAGTTGTTTCCTAGTCTAATCACACCAAGTTCACATCAATACTGACATCAAGATGTCTACATTTTTCTGGTACATTTTCCTGTTCCAAAATCTTAAATGTATCATTATAATTCTGCTGTGCTGAGAAAAATCTGTAAAAAGAGTTTGTCAGCCTACTGTCAAGTTTATATTTTAGGGTGGTATTGAAGAAAACTTTCTTGATTATAGTAAGATAAATTCTCCAGACAATTTATGTTAATTTTTTTAATGGAACGGAAGTTTGGAACACAGTGATTATTAAAACAGGGAAACTCATCCAGCCTCTTATTAGATTAGATAAGGAAGTCATTTTGCTTAGAGCAACAAATTTGAAATCTCTTAATTTTCTTTCCCGCTCATGTGACTCTAGCAGTTTAGATAAAACAAGCAGTTAAAGCAGATGATGAGTATCAGATCTCAAGTTAATACAAAGTAAATTGAATTCTGAAGTATCTCTTCTATTTGCAACTTTGCTGCAGGTGCCAAGGTTCACTTTGTGAACTTTCTTATTTAGCAACATTGCAGAGGCCACAAAGTCAGTTAGAGGGAAATAAGTTTAAATAAATATCTTTCAGCCTGAAAGATTTTTTGCACCTAAAAATCCTGAAATACATCTCACATTCACATATAGCTGGTAATGAAAATTCATGTTGTAATTGACCATTACCATTTTCCTTTCCCAAAAGCTTTATTCTATTTTTCATAATTGGCACAGATACTCTAGGAAGCCTCCTGGTAGAGATGCCTTAATATAGCCTCCTTGTGCACAACCAAAAAGCTTCAACTGACATATCTGGGTTTTCAATCAGGCCCTCCTTAAAAACTGCACATCTGTGCTCAGAACAGCTGGATTTGGGATCACACGTAAGAGTTTGTGCAAAGTCACTTGGTAGAGGATCATAAGGCTGGTTTTACATTACTCTGTGAAACTGAATGGATACATACCTAGTGATCAATTCAATGTAGCACAGAAATATCTCTTTTCAGGACTCACCAAAAACACTTTTAGAAAGAGAGTAAAAAATTAATAAAATGCTCAAGGTACAATATTTATTGGCTAGAGGGTCATTCATGAATTAGGAAAAGCTCTTGACTCAGGTGGGATTTGGGCATTCCCACAGACACACACACTCTAGAGATGACACAGTTCCTTTCATCTTTGTGATTCATAATTACATTCATTTTATTCATATATTTGAATCAGTCAGTGGGTTTGAACTGTTTGAATCTGGTCGTATTCTGACATTTGGCTATGGGAGCTATATTCAAGCAATGAATATACCAAAACTGGGATTACAGCAACCTGCAGAGACAGACAGGACGAGGGATTTCCATCCATTTCATCTCTCCTGATGCCTCATTCCTCTGCTGGAGATGGCCCTTCCATAATATCCTCTTCTCATGGCAATCACCATGGTGACAATCAGATCATTGCAATTCCCTCAGTAACTGAATGACCAAGTCCTGTGGCTGGGTTCTCCAAGTCATACAGCTTTGTTTATGTTTCTCTCTGGTTTCCTAGAAGTAAGAAAAAGGCATGACAATCTTGCTGTCTTAAGGGAGAGTGCATCTGCGGGAAAGGCATCAGGAAAGCAGACTAGGTCTATTCTTGACAATACTAGTGGTGGATTCACACTGACCAGCAAAGCCTCGACTTGGTCTGCCACTTACTCCTCACAGGTCACCATGGGGAAGAGAATGAGAAGGGCAAATGTCAGAAAACAGCTGGGTCAAAATAGTTTAATAAAGGAACACAGATGAGCTTGCAGGCAAAGCAAGATATCCTTTCCTCAGCTTCTATTGGTGAATATATTATATAATATAGAATATCCTGTTGGTCAGTTTGGTCAGCTGTCTATCTGCATCCCCTCACAGCCTATTCCCAGGGGGAAAACAGAACCATTACTCTGTTCCAGCTCTGTTGAAGAATGGCCAAAACAAGGTGTTCTACTGACATTGTTTTAGTCATGAACTCGAGACAGCACCATACAGGATGCCATAAATAAAGTGAACTCCTTCCTAGTCAGATCAAGCTCTTCAGCTTACAAGAGTTAGAAAATTAAAAATGCTAGGTTTCAGCTTTCCATGTAGGAGCTTGATTATGTGTGTTGCTAAATTATTCAGCTAGTTACAGTTTCTTTCAGCCAAAACTCCTCGAACAATGCCTGGCTGTAGCTCAGAAGTGAACACATCCAGGGACCTGTCTCAGTAGGCAGTTTGGATGCAGTCACTGTGTTTTGGAGGGAAAGAGGTTGTAGGATTATTCATGTGGCCTCGGGGCCAGATAATGAGTCCAGTTCTGAATAGTTTTGTAAAATAAATCTTTATTTTAAGAGCTCTCCTCCCTTTTATAGTATATTAATGTTTAGATCCAATTTTTATTTTTAAAAAACAAGAATTTTTAATAATAAAACTGAGGAGTGAGACATAAACCACTTAGACCAAAATTTACTAGCAGTGTACAGAAAGCTACCCTTAATTACCTTTTGTCACCATTATACATGGTATTTGCATTTACAATCTTGTTTGAAAAGGGCACTGTCACATATCTTTGCCTATCTTGTTTGATTAATTGCCTCACTGTCAAGATGTTAACCATGGATTTTGGTGCTGTTTTCCTGTCATTGATCTAATACTCCACAGCTCTTTCTGTTAAGTTAGTATAATTTTCTTCCTATGCAATCTAAAGTTGCATCATTAGTAAGATCCTTACAATTTTTGATGTAAGGCATATGATATTTTTTCTTAGATCAGTTGGTAAAAAAAAAACCCAGCTATTGTTTAAACACACAGAAGTTATGACCTGTAATTCTATCTTGCAAGAATAATTTTCTTCCTTAAATACAAAATTCAGGTGATTTCTTCATATTGCTGTTTTTCTATTCTTTTCCAGGTGAAAAAGTAGATAATTATCCCAGATTAAAAAAGAACCAAAAACCAAAATAAATAAACCTAACAAACAAATAAAAAACCCCAACCCCCCCATATAAATAAAAAACCTCTATGAACCAAACCAAA
>JAOTQP010001546.1:103849481-103869257 GCA_026413545.1 Cichladusa arquata
AAACCAAACAAAAAAAAAATTTAAAAAAATCAAACAATAAAAAGCAAGCAAACCCCCCAAAATTATGAGTAAACACAAAAAAAAAAAAATCAAGAAAAAAGCCCATCAAACCAAACAAACCCAATAACAAATTCCCCCTTCCCCCAAATATCCAAATTAGATTTAAAGTATTAAAAAGACAAGAAATATTCAGTCACTGATAACACATTAGCCTTTCCAATTGTCACTTTTTAATTGTTATTCTTTATTATTTACGTAGTGGCATCCCCATATTTTGTCAAGCACTGTGCAAGGAGAGTAAAAGAAAAAATATTCCCCATATCAAAATAATTTAAAATCTAAATGTTTCCTCAAAGTATGGATACAGGGATTTCTGTAAAGCTTTACGTGCCAAAATTTTTGCTATTTGGTCAGGAGTTTTCTTCTGCATTGTATTCCCAAAAAGACAGAATCAATTACAAATTCTTGGTTAATCCCTTAAGTTATATGTGAAGCATGCCAAAGATCTTTAAGTTGAAACCTTGGGATCAGCAGTGATGAAAGCATTACTAAACTAATAACAATAATGGAAAAATGCCTCAGTATTGATGCTGAGGAGATAATCTTCCCTTTTTTTTTCCTGTTTTTAATCATTTAACGTGGAAGGGAAAATGTGCTGTTCAGAATACAAATACTAAATGTTTGTCCTTCAATATAGAGGAGAAGAGTTTAGTCTAAACTCATTCCCAGTTTCCACTTGCCTATTGTAGAAGAATTGGAGCTTCTATTCTGTCATGGGAGACACCAGAGAGTAAAGAGGGCACATTTGTGCAAAGACCAATTGAGGGCAGAGAGAACAGCCACACCAGCACAGCAGAAAGTTTCCATGGACAGTGCAGGACAACCTGCAGAGCTGCACAGAGCTGCAGCATCTGACTTACAGAGAACAGGGAAAACAACCTGATTGACTATAAACAACACACAGATAGCAAGAAAAGGAAAAAATCCCACACCACTATATATAAATATTCTGGCTAACCTTAGGCATGTCAGAAAATTTGTGTGTCTTCTAGTAAAAGAAGAGAACTGAGCCCAAGATTTGAGTCTTCAGCTGACAGCCTTCATAAACTCTGAAGAGTGATGAATCTGAGATGTGGGTGATAAGTATGATATCGCCCACAATGAGACTGTCATTAATTTAAGTATTTTTTCCCCTTAAAAAGAAGGACAAAGGTTTCAATCACAGTCCAAATGTTGCTACTATTTTAGTTTGCTTTATACTGCCTAGATAATTCTAAACCACAAAATCTGCTGTTGTTTGCATTGCTTCAGTACAAAAACTACAGCCACATTTTGAAGCGAGAAAATTTTCAATGGTTCCCTTTAAAGAGTTGTATAAAGAACTCAAACAGCATTAATATGTAGGGATAGTTTAACTGAGTCAACTTGGTCCTTCAAAGACATTTGTGAAATCAGAGTTCCTGAGGACTCCATATTCTGTTTATATATAAACTTCACAAAAATTATTAATGATTAATACAAAGTGAAAAGAAGAGGAGAAAAAGGCAAGTTCCATATCGAATATCCATATTTTTCTCCCTCAGCTTCAACTGTGCAATCGTTTATTACTTTTCACATTCCTGTGACTTTTCTGTTATTTTTAGAATTTCAAGAGATGCTTAGTGACTACTTAATTCTGCAGTGATTAGAGACCACTTTAGAGAATAGTAACTGTAAACAAGGTTAAATTTAGAAGTATAAAGGAAAACCATGTAAACAAACAGAAGGGCAACAATATTTTTGATAAAGTATCTAAATTCTAATGGAGGCAAATCACAATTTTCCTCAGTTGTGTACATGATAAAAAAACTAATGCATAAATATTCTCAAAAATACTATTCACTATAACATAATTATCAGATTTAGATCAACAAAAATAATTTTTCATAAGCATCTAAAACAATTAAAATCACAATCTCAAAAATATAATTACCAGCTATTTAGAGTTTCTGAATTTGAAATATCATTTGGAATATTTTTATTCTGTGGAACTTCTTTAGCATTTGAGTGCATAATTATTTAATCTTCCATTTAGTTAATGAATCCAGTATCACTTGCAGTTGAACTGTAAAAAGCTGCCATGTGTAAAGATATTACACCACAAAATACCAGAACAACTGCAAGGTTCCTTAGCAGATCAAATAGTCCAAAGCATTTAGACTAACAGCAAGTTAAATCAGGGAAGGTTACTTGGGACCCTGTCCAGTCAGATTTTGAATATTACCAGAGGTGGAGACTCAACAACATTTCTGAGCAATCAGTTCCAGTGTCTGTCTGACCTCCCAAGAAAGAAAGTGTTTTATTATGCTTACACTGCATTTCTGTATTTAAATTTGTGTTCATTGCCTCTGGTTATTTAATTGGGCACCACTGAGCCTGGTTGTATTCTTTACATTCCCTGATCAGATTCATGCATTGCTGAGACCCCCTCTGAGCCTTTTTTTCTCCAGACTGAATAGTCACAGATCTTTCAGCCTGTCCTTGTAGATGAGTTGCTACACTACCTTAGTCATCCTCCTGGCCCTCTGGTGGACTCACTCCACTGTGCCTGTTTCCTTTGTACTGGGGTGCCCAGAGCTGCACCTGTGACTTCAGATAGCTTTTTCCAGGGCTCATTAGAGAGGAAGGATCACCCCCGTTGACCTGCTGACAATGCTCTCTTTTCTGCACCCCAGGAGGATTCTGGTCTTCCCTAAGGCACATTTCTGACACATGGCAGGCTTGTGGTTCCAGCAGATCACCCCAGGTCCTTCTCTGCACAGCTAATTTCCAGTCTATCCCCAGACTTTGTGGGTGTGGGAGTTATTCCTTCCCAGCTGCAGGACTTGGCATTTCCCTTCATTCCTTATTTGTGTCTGGATTAAATGGTTTTTGTCCTGATCCTCCTTTACACCATAGTTTCTTTAAAAGTCAACTTTCCTCTTTTTTTGTGGCATAGTCAAATTTAGCAATCTACCATCTACGAGTTTTGTTGTGCTGGCCTCTCCATCCCCTGCTACCTCCTGTATTTGCTCCAGACACTGGCTAAATATCACAGGTCAGGTTGTGTCTCTTTAGGAGAAGCATTAATACATTACAGTGCATTTCTGCAAAAGCTTTGTGGCCTCAGTTGTGTTGTTTTTTGATCCAATTCCACTGAAAAGACTTAGAATACATAGTGACTATAATAGTTCAATAACATGAGACACACTGACTGGACACACATATGTCATTGGAAAGTCTATAAAACAGAAATGTAGTGCCAGCAAATGGAGTGAGAAGACTCTTATTGTTTTTGTGATGCAACTGCAGAAGTCTAAAGAGAGATGCTAATTCGAAGATGCTTCTGTTCTTGAATGTATAACTCTCCAAACTGCTGCATATTTGATTTCACTTTGGTAATCCTACTGCATACATAAAATGAAAGAAGAAAAACCCAAATTCAGATCACATTGTTATTACTGCCTCCTCAAAATTGTTCCAGATTTATTCCCTTTGGAGTTTTTCAATTCAAACATGCTTCATAGCCTATGTGAGAAAAGTCAAGTGAGACAAGTGGAATGAAAACATGAAAGTATAGAGAACTACAAGCTGTATAGATTTGGGACATTGAACCATTTCAGCCACTTCTGGTTGTCATCTGTTCTATTTGTCCATCAGAACTGACTTTAAATTTACTTTTCTGGCTCTATTTGTTTGTAAATATGACCCTCTTACAAAACAGAGAGATGAAATCTGCACTAAATTGACATCAATACTTTCAAAGTCTGTGCTAAAATGCACACATTTTGACCTGCAAATAAAAAAGACAAGTATTCCCCTCCAGATGTCCAAATATTGCTACCTTAACCCCTTGTTTCCATACTGCCCATGTGTCTTTTCTACCAGCCTCATTGAACAAAACTGTAATTTCTGTTCAGTGCTAGAATAGAATTCAAGTGGATGTTTATTAGATGTGTCAAAATATCCATGACATCTATTTTTTTCTTTAAAATATTTGTCTTTTTTATGATAGACTTGTCACCAAAACTGGCAGAAATAGTCTCCCTTCCAGCATTGGTAACAGTTGTGCTGGGAATCCCTTAACACCCTCAGGCAGTACAAGACTCCCAAAGCAATTTTAATACTGGTAAGCTTCAGGTGAACATCCAAGCCATTAGGTATAAAGCTAACACATACACAAACTCAAGAATGTCTAAGATTTATTGCTATCATGCTGTTCCTGGAATGAGATAACTGAAGGTTTGTCTGGAAGGTACTCTTCCTGCCAGATACTGAAGTGCAGCAAGCTCAACAGAGTTCAGCTGAAATCAATATGGTAGCAGAATAGTCATCAATCTGCCCCTTACCTGCTTAATCCAGGCCAAGATTTAGACAGACTACATACCTACAGACACTGCATACTAACACAAGTGTTAGTGTCTGAAACCTGGAAAACCAGAGAGAACTTTTCCTGTGTCTGAGCAGGGAGTGTCTCTAGCAAAGAATGACTGGACTTTACAGCGTCTTTGCTTTCCCTGTGGATCTGAAGGGAAATCCTGTAATTTGGAGTGGATAATCTGAGAAGGAAGGACCTTTCAGGTATGAGAAATTCACTGTGTGCAGCCAACAGGGTCACTGTAGGCTTAAGCAAAGGAGGGATTGCTCTGGCATCTCCTTTGGGCGTGACTCATTTATGGTATCTCTCATTTTATGGTGGTCATAAATCATAGGTCTTCCTCCAGTAATTTTTTTTTCTCTTTTTACCTGGAAAAGTTTGTAACATGCAGAATTGCTAAGGATCACACCCAAAAGGAACATGTAGAAAAATTGAATTTTGAGGATAGAATGGTGAGTGATAAGAAAATAAAAGAAAAAAGAGAATGAGTCAATGCTCTGTGTTGTATTCATATGGGTTTACCTTAACAAACCCAACTGTTGGTTCCCTTTGTTCACACATCTGCTGTGATGCCTGTGAAGTTTGATTTTTGTTTTAAGAAGTTAATGTTTCATGACTGATGTTTTCAGCAGAATTCATGGCAACTGATATACAAGGATGGCCTGAGGCCTGACATATCTTTATACTGACAATCAATGCCATGCATTGCATGGTGATTAAAAGGAATAAAACTGTTTATTCTAGAGCATAAACACATCATTAAGAAGTAGTCTTCTAAACTTACTTATTAACATGAAGATTTGACCATCTAGTAGGTTATGGTTTATTCCCATTTTATTGTTCATTATCACATGGTCAAAAATAGCTGACAACTCACAAAACCATTTTAATAAGTACAGTCACTATTTTTATTTTTGATTCAGGGGAAATATTTTGATTAGCCTGATCAAAACATTGGGCTATGATAGCTATCATCAGGCTATCATGATCAAGCTGATGATTAGGGTTAAAATTTGCAAAGTATTTTTAGGAGAATTTCTATTCCCAAGTTTCATGGTTTTTATACTTTGTAGTAGTTTTAATTACTTCTTTTTTTCTTTAAATTACTTGATGCTTCTCTCTAACCAGAATGATGAAGAAGACAAAATTTGACCATGAACAGCAGACTTGAAAGGAGAGTGAAGACAGCCTGTGTTACACAGCTCTAACGGTTTGGCATGAAAAAACATAGGAAGAAAATGAAAATCCGTTATTTTTCAAAATAAAGTCATGGCATTTATTGCTGTGATTATAATAATAGTAATCATGGAACTTGTATGTGTTATTATTGATCAGTTTTAAACCCCCCCTTTGGATCACAGATCTGAAACCAACAGTGTCTTTTTCTGGTTTACCTATCTTTTTTTTTCCTAGAAAATGGCATTAACAGTCTCCCCCAGCAACAGAAACTGGGATTCTCATTTGAAAAGATGCTGCAGTCTCACAGAGTGGGCCTCTCCTGTAATAAACCTTATTTTGGAATCACTGGGGGAATCACTCTGCCTTTAGCATCCCAACACCCTCTATCCTTGGCATACAGCATAAAGAAACCTCAAACCTCAAATTCAGCAAGTGTAAACTCATTTGATACTATTGTCTTCAAGGGTTTTATTTTGAACAGCCAAGGATGTTCATTCACCCATATACCTTCCTTTTTTTTTTTTTTTTTTTAAATATAAGAGTATTATTTTCTATGGAGAATTCTGTCCTTAATGTCTATATATGATGCTGCCATTCAGTTCTACAGCATTGATAATTAGTGTCAGGCATGGAGTACTTGACAATACTACAAAGAATTGGAATGCTAACCCTAATGTGAAAAGGTTCTAAGGAAGCAACCTGCAAATGAGCAACATAAAAATTAATGGAATAAAAATTCAAATAAATGAAAAAATGTAAGTCTTTTAACCCCCATGGTTTCAGTAAACACAGCAGCCATGATTAAGGAAATCAGACTTTGGAGAGCTTTTTTAAAAATAAATAAAGGAAAACAGCTGAGAATGATGCAGGAATATCAATGAAGGAAATGTGTGAAAACTAGATAAGGAAAAGGCAGCATCAACACAAAATTATTGGCAATAAATTAAATCATTAACAAAGGTTATATTCAACACCCTTCTTTCTCCTCCCCACTCTCCTCCCACAAAGTATAACTATTTGGCTGAGACACTGAAGATAGAAGTTTTGCAAATCATACATAAATTACTGATATAAAACAGTTCAGATCATAAACAGGATGAATATATCCTCTAGTCTGAGACCAAACAAGCCCAGATCTTTTGGAGTGACACTCCTCTTCCCATCCTATTTCACTCATAAATTCAGAAAGCTGATAAGATCAACAAGAATAATTTCTGCTTTTTTTTCTTTTTTTTTTTTTTAAATCAGTTCCTGCCTCCTTTTTTACAGTAGACCTCAGATGAGAAATATTACCTCCATACATATATCTTTCTATTGATTACTTGAAATTATTTAGCATATTTAGACTTTGCAGTTAAGCACCTGAATAAAATTCCTAAATTTTTATGAGTCTAGCTTTTGGCATGTTACCTTCAGAACACAATGATTTTGCATTCACAAAATGAAGGACTGTGATATTTGGGTTGAAAAAGAATAGAGTAATTCTTACAAAAGTGAAGAAAATCAAGTGCCAAATTACAGAGGACATTCCTTGCTCTTTTCAAAGCAGATGAATCCAGGTTATAAGTTTCATTCAGTAGCAGATCAGTTAGTAATTAATAATTAAAATTACATTTCTATGAACAAGTCATTGTATCTCTTCTGATCTCTGTGTAATGACAGGTAATAAATATTTACCTTTTTTTTTAACAAAACGAAACATATTAAACACGGGGTCAAGCCTGTAAGTACAGTATTCTGCTGCTAACATTAATACCGAGAGTGTTTATACTTGATTATAAGTGATTATGCTTAAAGTCATCATTTCTTTGCCAGAGTACAGATGAGTTTGGTGGTTTGGGTACTTACCTAAAAGCTTGGACATATATGTGAAATTCATCCAACAAATGAGCTTCTTAAAATGGAAGCATTTGTCTAGAAATGCTTCACAAGCAGGTTCTCTTGCACTGCATGCAGCATTTGCAGCACTCAGACTGGTTTGAAAGATGCAGAGACCAGTGAAAGTTCCACTCATCACTGCTGTCTTTGGTGCAAGGTCTGTAGCATCACTCCAAACTGGGGAAGACCACGTTGTGTCCTCCTGCTTCCAGCATTTCTCTGAAGTGGAGTCAAAACACAACATTTCACATCAGCTTCAGACTCCTTGAAGCATGTATGGTTTCTTATCTTCCTAGAGAAGGAGAATGTGGCCTTGTTTTCCCTATAGGTAAAGGGTTTATTGAAAGTCTTTTATGGCTCAAGACTTTCCCTCTGTTTGAATAATGAAAAATAACTGTTCTGAAGTTAAGACAGTGACAGCAAAGTGTGCCTCTGCTCAAGCAGATGACAATTTTGCCTTCAGAGGGTAGGATTTCACAAATAATGGTCTTTTTAACATATAAATTAGAGTTCTTAATAACAATTAATAAAATTATTATTTTCAAAATGCATTACAAACTATATTAAAGGCATATCTTTGTATACTGGATCAATGTCATTATAAATTAATTATCATTTTGCTTCCTAATCTTCCCAGATAACAAAAAAGGAATAGATAAAAGAAGTTAATAATATTGGAAATAATTCTTCATTACATCAGTGCATCTCCACTGGATTAAAGACAAGTACCTTGGCATTAAAATCGTGTTGTGAAATGCAGAATCAAGTTCTTTGGAAAAAAAGGAATTAAAATCCCAGAACTTTAATTATATTGCAGCTTTATCAGTGACCCTCCTGACAATAGACATCCTCTTTAGTTTTGCTCAGAATTTAGTTGTTGAATACCCACATAATCCTCACAGTGATTTTTCCTTTAAGCAGTGCCATTTGACCTGGAAAAAAACTTGTTTGCTGTCATATGCTACCAAGAATAAAACATAATACACACTGGGCACTTCCCATTTTCTAACACAGTGCTGTTGTAGATATAATGGCCTATAGACAAAAGTTTTGTAGGCTGATATAAAGATTTCGTGATAGGAAAAATAGTATGGGTGTCTCAGATTGGAGTTCCCTGTATAATAGCTCAGGAACTATTCAGATCTAGGTGTTATAGAAATCATAATACCTAGAGACAAAGCCTGTATGTGTATCTCCCATCTTGACTTCCCACACCCTTGTTTGTGGAGGTGCTCTGGAGAGGCAGTGATTAGCTCAACCCAGCTAACAGATATGGATGAAAAAAGATAGGGAAATCAGGGCCTGGTGTTGAACATACCTGCAGACCCAAGAAGGTGGGTCCTGTGAAATTTCTGGCTTTTTTAGCCAGAAAGGCAGGTCTTTTCCCCACACCAGTGTCAGTTGGTCTAATCACAATATTTCACTTTCAAAGCACCTTACAAGCATGAATCAATGTTTTAATGAAGAACATATCAGTCTTTTCTTGATCCTCTTTCTATGTTCACAGCTTGGTAGGAAACCCAGTAGTTAGGAGTAGACATCTCCTCTCTGCATCACTCCAGTCTTAAGCTAAATCCAAATTATAGTACCAGCATTCTCATATACAGCTTCTAAATTCAGTCCTACAAGTCTTCTTTTATCAATATATCAAGCTCAGAATGTATTGTTAGGCTGTATGGGTTTTGCCATTCTCATCTCTATAATCCCTAATCAAGAACACTTAAATTTCTTAATCCATTAATACTTGAAATCATGGTGGGTTTTTTCAAGAGGAAAGAGGGGAGGAAAATTCTGTGTCAATCAAGAAGCACTTTACTTGCAACTGAAATACTCAAACACATAACCTTGAAAGCTAACAATGAGAAAGGAGGAAGAGACTTGGAGCACGTGGTCCTGCTCTGAAAAAAAATTAAACAGCTCTGCATACAAGAGGAAAGTTTTGCAAGGGAGCTACAGCTCATCATCTATTCTCAGTGCAGCATGCAAAAGGAATTAAAGAGGAGAACAGAAAATGAAGAAACAGAATTAGAAGTACCGTGACACCTTAATAACAAATTATTGCAGCTTTTCTAGGGAACAAAAGCATCAATATTGTATATGAGAAAAGTTCCCAAAGTTCGACTGAGGAGACACAAAAAGTACTTGGAATAACTTAGTGATAAAACTTATCTCCTCATTTTGTTTGCCTTCTTCTCTCCAGCAATGAATCTATCTACAGGTTGAGAGTAAAACACAGCTGCAATTACCTGCACCAAACTGTGCTCTGTGGAATCTTTGTTGACAGGGCAAATATCTGTAAATAGGTGCAGTCCTGGTGACTGGAAAAAACAGAAAATGTCCACTTCAGTGGGGGAAAAGGTGTACTGTTAGAACTTCTGTGCTGGAAGGATATCTGCAGTCATGGAGGTGGTAGGGATTCAGCTTCAAAATCCAAACAGGAAGGGTTTACATGTAAACTTTCACACTGGACTACATAAACTGATTATGCAACGCGGCACCTTCTGCTATTTCAGACATTATACACTGCCATCTATACTTCCTCACTCTATAGGAACCCTTCTGGATCTCAGATGGCAGTAAACAAGTATTTTTAGGCATTTGAACAAGACCTAAGTTTCTCCCACGCGTTGCATGTCCCAGTTCCCATTTTGCTGAGCAGAGAGCTCATCAGTGCAGTCCACGGATCCCAGAGAGCTGTTCAGCTGGCAAAATTTGTGTTTCTGCTCTACAGCAGTGATAACCAGCTCTTTAGCCTCCATTGATGTTATTTGCCTGGAATGGGATCCTGTGCCCAGATTTTCTCTAGCCTGCACTTGTTGCTTCAGAAGAATAAAGAGCTCTCCCAGCTTCCATGCCACATTGTAAGTCCTGTGTAGATGCCTCAAGCCCTCGGAGCCCAACCAGCAGCAGGGACCCATATCAGGTAACAGAAACCCACCTGAGAACCCCAATAACTACACTGGAACCTTAGGCAAAGAGATTACATCAAAACACCAGCATCATGAACAGCTAAATTATTCTGAAGCTGAATCTTAATGCATCTGGAGGTTTCTGTGGTAGATTTTCACAAGCAACACTCAAAACCAGTTTCAGACTGTCTTCTCACCCTTCTCTTCAGTAAGGATTCTGTCTTCATATTGAGAGTCGACTTAACTGCAGTTATATACAAAAATAAACACAAAGACTAGTAATTGTGATATAAAAGACAATATGCTTGAAAGGTAAATGGAACCTTAAATGAAGGAAATTCCTTTAGTAATGTCACTAGTCCAGGCGAATAATGGGGACTCCATCTTTTTCTTAGCATAAATAACCTGAACTGAGCTGCTCACGTGAGTGAAATTTATCTGATGTTCTAAATTCAGGTTATCTGGAGAATTTCCCTGTAGGGCAGGATAAATCTTTCTAGAGAGCTGTCTTAAATAAATCGCAATGTAATTTGCAATTTAGATCTCTTGTTGCTGTTGCCAGAACTTTTGCTAGACCCATCTTTTCTTTTCAAACTATTTGTAAAACATATTTAGAAACAATTATTGAATGAAATTTCCCTTTTTTTTGTCCCTAGATTAAATATGGTTACTTTTAGTATTTCAATATTTCCTCCACATATAATGCTTTTCTAAAAATTTGACTTAATTTGGTCACAGGATTTCTACTTTCATTTCCTGTAGGAAAAGATGTTCTTTCTTTTGATTTTGAAGAGAATGTGTCAGATTTAAATACTGACTGAACTTCTAAGACACTGTCATTAAACAGACTAATATAAGAAATATGTATTCACACCAGTAAATCTCTAATACAGTAAATACATTTTTTAAAACCAGTACATCTTCAGAATAAACAAAGCTGTCAGCAGCATTTTACCAGATGCTCTGGAAGAATATCCAGCTTACATCCTATTTCTTTATAAAAACTACAATTTTACAGAATCCAAGTTTGCTACTGGCTAAATTACTTTTTCAGACCTCAACTGGAGTATCTCAGCTGTATGTCCAGGGTGGCTGGAGGGTCAAGAATGAAGGAATGCTTCCCAAGTCTGAGGAATGAAATAAAACCTCCATATAACTCAATTTTACTCCTGAAGATAAATAATCTTCTGAGATCAGGGTACCTCAGGGTCAAATAGGTCTCATCTAATTCTTAGGGAGATCCCCACAACAGATGGGCTCCTTCTCCTACAATCCTATTCTGTTAAGTATTAATAACCCTGCTGCAGCTGGTTTTAGTTCTCCCCACACTCAAGTGTCCATTCATCATCCTGTGTGCTCCTGACAACATCCCAAAAACAAGAGGGAAACAGAGCTGGTCAAACAGCAGAAAGCACTAAACTGTGGTAGACTGAGAAGAGAAAGGTGAGAAAGGAGGGACTGGCTCAGTCTTTTAATGTGATTCCAGGATCCCTGCTGCTTACAACACACATATCCTGCTGCATAATGCAAGTGGCCTCATACACCACATTAAGACCATATGAAATATCTTTTAGTAATTCACAGTCATACTTAAATCTTTGCCTAAATGATGACCTCTTAAAAAGTGAGTAATAACCGAGTAGACACCAGGAGAAATATGTCTTAATTATTTTAGCTCATCCATAACCACTCTGGGTCTCTCTATGCCAGGTGCAGAGGCAATCATTTGGAAACTGCACTGTTCAATAACCTCTGCATTTCACTTTCCATTAAGATATGAAAGCCTAAGCTCCCTACTTACGTCAGAGCCTAGGAGTCAATGCAACTTTAAATTGATGCTTAATATTCACAGATTCCTGTATTAGCATGCAAGAACATAAACTGTTGGGTTTTTTTCCTCCCTTCTTTTTATTTATTATTTTAGGTTTCTTCTGAATGCAAACAGTTTCCTTGCACGGGATGTAAATTATTATTACAATGAAAGCAGCCAGAAGGACAGAAGCTTGGAAATGATTTCTCCTCTGAGCAGTAGGAGATTGTTTGGGTCCTGCTGTTTTGAAAACCTTCTTCCCCCCACGCAGGCTACCCTGTGAAGAGAAAGCCGTTTGAATATTTTGGCAATCAGAGAAGGCCCCAACATAAATTATGGATACAGAAACTCAGAAGACATTCTAACAAATAGAATACTATGGAATCCATTTTTCAGCCACCATATGGTGTCAACAGAATGCCACTTTGTTTCTTTTGGGTAGCAGCTCATCATTAAAAAAATAAACAGGCTGGGGGTTTTTTGGTGGGCAGGGAATCTACAGTCATTATGTAGAAAAAATAGGAAATTATAAACTAGCCTATTGCTTTACCATCTTTTTTCATTAGTGTATATACACAGGTATTTTAGTTGTTTCTCTTTTCAAGCAAGCAGAGGAGAGTCTGTCATTGAAGCTCAGGTTTTAATTTTGTGATATATTTTCAGATGTGGGAAAAGTTATTCAAGGTATTCTATAACATTAGAGTTGTTGCAGGTAATTTCAGGTAATTTGCAAGTTGTTTTTTTTTTAAAAGCTAAACCTTGTCTCCTTCTTAGTAACACAGTCCATGTATTTCCTTTGTATCCTGGAAGATTGCAATCAAAGATGGGATCAGTTTTTGATTTTTGGTATTCATTTATGAGAAAAAAAGGTGTGTATAGAAAGAAGAGTGCAACTACCTCCTAACCCAGAAAAGATTTTGCTTGGTTTAGCAGGTTTTCCTTCTTAATATCATCTGATGTAAACCAAACTATTTTCTTTCATTAGTGTAAAATTTGAAAAACAAATCAGTTTTCACCATGGTTCCATTAGACATTTTCTGCACCTTACATCATTTTCCATTATATCTAAACTAACCCTAGATTAAATTAGGTCAGTCTTTGTTTTTCCTCTATTGAAGTTAATGCAGCTTCTCTTGAAGTGCTACCCTGAAAAAGCTCCAGAAAAACATCCTGTCCCTCGTTTTTTCAGGTCTTCTGTGCTCACATCTTCTTTTGCCAGCTGCAGTCAGGACATGAATTGGATCTTTGAGTTTGGCTTTTCAGCCTCATAACGACAACTAGCTCTAACAGAGTGCAAGGTCACAAACAGAACAATATGAATTTGCTGCAGATTCCATTTTCTGAATGAAATAAGTCAATGGTCTGGACAGGTATTATGATTGGAGTCAGAAGCTGTTACACTTAATTTTTTCTTTCTTATGCCAAAGTAAACATGCTTTGAGAGACCTCTTGAGTCTTTCATTGGATTTTTCAGGCTCTACTTTTCCTACATTATCATATTTTATATATTAAAACAAACAAAGAAAAACCATACAGAAATTGAATATGTTGTATTTACAAGCTATCAAAACAATAACCATGAGTCAATTTACAACCATGGCAATTTTCCTCTGTGCAGAATAACACTTATTTGTCAACAGGCATATGAGTCTTCTTCCTCCCTCATAAATATTGCTCTCTGCCTTTCCCAGGTGAGAGTAACAAATCACAAAGTATGGCACCTACTCCCATTTCAAGTTAGTTTAACATTGCAAAAGATTTGTGTAAGGATAGAATAACATCAGAATCTGTCTCTGTAGCTGAAGATCACACTTGTAAAACCAGAAAAACCCAATAATCAACTATAAGGAAATGGAGGTATAAGAATGAAGTCACCAAGTTTTGTTAATCCAGTATTGTCCTGGTTTCAACTGGGATAGAGTTAATTTTCTTCTCAGGAGCTGTTATAGTGCTGTGTTTTGGGATTTAATATGAGAATAATGTTGACAACACATTGATGAAGATTTTAAGTAGTGCTCAACCAAGGACTTTTCAGTTTCCCTTGTTCTGTCGGTGAGGAGGTTCACAAGAACCTGTGAGGGAGCACGGCCAGGACAGCTCTCCCAGACAGGCCAAAGGGATATTCCATACCAAGGAACATCATGCCTGGTGCATAAACTGGGGGGAGTTGGCTGGGAGCTGCCAATCACTCAGGGATGGGCTGGGCAGTGGTCAGGGTGTGGGGAGAAATTGTATGGAGCATCACTTGTTCCCCTTGGGTTTTATCTCTCTCTCTCCTTTTCATTATAATGATGATGATGAAGATGATTATTATTATCATCATCATTAGTATTACAGCATAATTATTGTTACTTTTATTTTATTTTATTTTATTTTATTTTATTTTATTTTATTTTATTTTATCTTGTAAGCTGTTCTTCTCTCAGTCCACAAGGTTTTCCATTTCTTTCCAATCATTCTCCCCAGCAGAGGCTGGGAGAGGAGTAAGCAAGCAGTAATGTGGTTCTTAGTTTCTAGCTGGACTAAACCATTGCAGGTATTTTATAAACTAGGAATGGAAAAAACCTACTAACCCATTCTCCCAAGACAAACTTTTCCTGGAATATTTTGTCTAATGCATTTTCCAATCCAGTCGTAAAAAGCTATTGATTATGTATGATTTCTGGTAGGGATCTATAATTAGCCCAGGATATATCACAGCCAGGAATTTTTTTTCTTTGTCTCAGTGGGATATTTTTCTAAAAAATGACCTTCAGTATGTTTCCATTGCTAGAGTAGATATTCTTCTTTTTGTTGTTGTCGTTATTTAATTTAGTACATTACATTTCTTTTTTTCCTTTCTTTATTCTTTCAAATGTGAAAGCAAATTCGTGAAAAACAAAATAAAACATGCCAGTTATAAGCACAAGACTTTTTATTCACTGTCTGAAATTCTTCCAATTCAGCTCTGCTTGTCTGGTCACAGTTGTCTTTCTTCCATTTATGTCTGACTGGATAAGTATAAATTAGAACTATAAATAACTGTTGATATTTATTATTTGTATAACACCATCAGTATGAGAGAGATATTTTAAAAAAAAAAAAAGTTATCATGTTGTTGGCTATATAAGGTGGCAGTGAAAAGTGACAGAGTTTTGTGACAGTTTTGTTTGGATTATATGCTGGCATACAAGAAGTGCAGCAAGATTTCCCCTTGGGAAATTCCCTGCTATTTGCTAGAAGTAGCGATAATGTAGGGAAATTCTGGGGAAAAAAAATGTGTGGCAATGTATGTATAAAAAATATATCCATTAGGGAATTAGAGTTGGCTAAGTTGGGAGTGTTTGGAAGACTGATATATCAGTCCAGTGTAAATCAAATCTTTGCTGAATTAATTTATTCCTTAAGAGCACAGATGCTAATGGTTAATCCTTACACACTGTTAATCACTAACACCATACAGAGCTATTAACCTTTGGTACCCACATCCTAAATCAGAGATGAGTGCACACACAGCTGTACATGTGGCACCCGTGGCTACGGCCACTGATGGATGTGGTAGCCGAGATCAGACTTCAGAGCCACTTGATTAGAGAAGTCAGAATTGAGTCAGACTTATCTTCTTTCACCCTGCGACATTGCTGCTATTGCCCCCCTCCCAAAAGGAGCAGTCTCATCTGCCTTATCTGCTCCTGACTACTTATCTTGGTTTTAGGTTTTGCCAGCCATCTTCCCTATATTCAGTAGGTTAGCTGTTTGCTATTATTTGAGTCTTTCTTCTCCTTTGTCTAGAAAATTATCACTGTTTGAATGACTCCTGCCAGCAGCTACATTCATCTTCCCTTGCCTTGACTATTTCTACTTAAATAGTTATGTAAAATGTTTACATTTTGTGTCTGAATGTCTGTGACACCACACTGCTACAAAATGCTTATAGGCTCTCAGAATGTATTGGGTTGGAAGGGACTTTACAGATCATCTAATTCCAATCCCCCTGTGCCATAGGCATGGACACCTTCCACCAGACAAGGCTGCTCACACACTTGTTCTCATTAAAGTACTTTAGTATATTTATGGCCAGGTTCAAAGGAAGCTAATATTGATTATGTTCTGATCAGGCATATGTTTAATGGGAAAGAGGTTTGACCTCTTCTCAAAGAAAGGTGGGAAGAAGTATTAATTTCATAATCTGACCTAAGATTCCCTATTCAAGGTGTCAATAAAGGATCCCACTAAAATTTACTTGCTCTCTGAAAGTCCTGACTGAAGATCCTAAGTTCTATTGTGCAGTGGGCAAGATTGATCTGGAACCAGTTGCTATCCATTAGCAGCAAAGAAAACCATCATGATTAGGCTTCCTAAAAAGACAACTGAGGGAATAGAATAAAGTAACATGACATGAACTCAGATCTTGTTCTTAATCATGTTCTACTAATTTTTTTATAGAACTGAGCAAACTTTGGAGCAGATGGAATTATTTTTCAACAATAATAACTGTATAACAAAGATTCAAACAGCTCAAGGCATGTTTTTAGATGATATACAGAGCTGTAAATATTGCTGTTAGTTTACCATTTCATATCTAATAAAAATCCCTGTGCCTTATCTGGCAATTTATGATGTAAAGAGAAAGAAAAGGGTCTTTATGTGGCTACTACACTCCTTAAATTAATTTTTATGGTGTTCTCAGAAAGTTATTGTTATCCATTTCACCAACAGAGAAATGAATCACAGATAATGAGAAAGCACCTTTGTACTGTTTACAGGGTTTCAGACTTTAAAGTTTACACTTTGGTAAGAGAGTATATCAATTTAATTAGGTGCTTTGAGTAATTTACCCAAGTAAGTTGTTTGGTGATAAGTCCTTAGTCCTCAATCTTCTTCTGATTAAAAGGATGATTAATCTTCAGTTGCTTAAAAAGCCTTCAGCGACAAAGGATCCAACCACAGCTGATGTTCCCTTTTCCATTTATATTCTGAGCATGGGAAGTAGGTGGAGATGAGCTGCCTGGCACTTTGTTTTGTTGGAATATATTCAGTATTCCATAATTGCAAAATTTCCTCATGTCATGCTTCAAGGGTGGGCAGTTTTATGTTATTCCCAGTTTTGATGATATGCCAGTTGGTACAGTTCAGTGAGTTTTGGAGCCCTGTAAAATTGGAGTTCATGGAACAACTGGTTTTCATTTCAGTCCCTCCTTTCTCATAGTCTATTGCTTTCTCCTTGGTTCTGAAGTTCAATCTTTATGTGAAATTGTAGCTCTGCCTTTTATAATACCCATGCACACACCATTACATAATCACTCCATTAATAATTATGGATTTTTCAGCCCTCTGCCCACTTTGTTTCTTGGATGTTGGAATTTCGCTGGAATTTCAAGTGTTTTCCTGCTGCCCTAGAAGTAGGATTTGAAGCTTGAACAACCCAGGAAAGCTGTTGAGAAAGCAAAAATCATTACTCTGGGCTTCTGGAGTTCATGGACATCTCCCTAAAAAGCTTTTCTGGAGGGTGTCAGAAGGAGAGACACTTTCCCAAAGCTAAATTTGGGTCTGTCCTTATCTGAAACCTCTCCATGATGGTGGTGTGCTCCAGCCAAGCTTGCAGACACCAGTGGTGTATTTGCACTCCTGCAGTCATGCTACTCGTGACACCAGTTGGTCAGTGCAGTATGTGGCACTTTGCAGAACAACAGGGAATATGCCTGTTCTGTGGGATCTGATGCACTCCCACAGTGCTGGCCATGCTCAATGTGTGAATATAAATGATGCCTGGGGAGGAGAAGGGATACTTCTCCCAGTTTCTTCACAGCCAGTCAGATAGTGACAGTCAAAAGTTAAGAGTATTTGCATTTTGAAAGAGATGGCAGGAAGAATACAACTAAAGCCTAAGCATCACGCTCATGTCACTTTTCTCTTTTCAAGGCTTTAAAAATATCTCAGAGGTTCCTCAATTCCGTTATAGTCCAGTTCAGTCAGTTAAAGTCATAAAAGTTTATATTTTCATACACTGACCAGACTGGTTCTTATTTCACAGACTACATTTTAGCTGAACCACATTAATTTAACCCATGTTTGTGGCTGGCCATATTTTAGATTGCCTTTGGCATGCTACTTTACCAGATTTAAGTCAGCAGTGAATCACAAGCAAACCTTGGTCTGGTTTTACTTAGCTTGCCCTCAGGTTAGTGGAATTGCTTAAAAACGTGTCTTAAGGAAAGTTCCCTAAAATGCTAGCCTGAGCAATTTTAACTTCTCTCTTTTGTATAACACTGCTCTAGGCTTACAGCAGTAATTACATCGAGCAGAAATACCTGCTGCCATATTCACTTTCTGCATTGATGTGACAGTAGAAGGTCAGTGAATCAGTTTGGGATTCTGTAACTTATTATTTATTTGGGAGCATTTAACCCTGTTGCTCATGCTTTATCTTCTCCTCTCTCTTTTTAGCTCATTGTCCCTATTTTCTTGTGCCACACAAGATCCTTGGGACCTCCTTTCCCCTCTCTCTCCTTTTCCCTTACTCACTGTTTATTTTTCATTTGTGCTTTTCTGATGCCTTCCTGCCCTTATTTTTGGCCATGTATGGCAGTTAACACAAACCAAATATTCTCAGAATGAAAAACTATCCAACAGAATGCCTCTTACCCCAGTTACCTCCATTAACTACAGAAAAAGAAGTGAGAATTACCCAGGCCACAAACCTGAAGGCTGTTTCAAAATAATCTATATTTTTCCTTATCTAATCCAGAAGATAGTGCAGCTCTTAGAGAGAGACAACTGTGGTTTTAGAATACAGTGAATGTAATGATGATGTAACATCTACACTTAGCTTTGCCAAACAATCCCTCATTACATCTTCCTCTCATTTACTGTGTTTATTGTGGCATGCAGAGCATGGCAGAGGATTTGCCTGATTTAACTTCAGCAAGTCCAATGGGATCAAAATGCTGTTATCCAATGTTTTGTTAACTTCAAGCAGATCGGGGGAGTTAAACTACCTGAGCACTCTCTTCCATCACCTCAGTTTGGACTGTTTCCTGCAAAGAAAACCTACACAGAATTGCCTTTGATTAGCAAAACTTCTCAGAAAATGTCCTGCTTTCTGTACCTCAGCTGAGCACATATTTGTAAGGATGTGTAAAGAACCGACTTTGCATTAATCCAATACTTTCTCTCAATAAAGGAAGCAAAAATATAAAAGCCAGCATTAATTATTCTGCATTAAGGTATACTACAGTCATAAAATCAAGGAATTGCAGGATAATTTGGTTTGGAAGAGACAATCTGGAGATCAGCTCTTAGGTCAGAACAGATTGTTCTTGGCTTTGTATTGAGAACCCATAAGGGCAAACTCTGCACAGCCTCTCTGGGCTACATGCCCTCCTGCAAGACAGTGATTAAAAAAGGAAAAAAAAGGCAGAAAATATTTAAAAGTTCTTATTTATATCAAATCTGAACTTCATAGAGTTTATGTTTATTCTCTCCCGCCCTTGTATCATGCCACAATGTGAGAAGCTTGGTTCCATCTTTGCATTTTTTCCAGAGCTGCCCTCTAACCCCAGAATAGATAGGTACAAGAAGATCTTCCCTCCCAAATTCTCTTTTGCACTTTTCTTTTCCATATC
>JAOTQP010001546.1:103872468-103883418 GCA_026413545.1 Cichladusa arquata
CCTGAAACTTCCCTTCCCTTCCCTGAAACTTCCCTTCCCTGAAACTTCCCTTCCCTTCCCTGAAACTTCCCTTCCCTCAAACTTCCCTTCCCTTCCCTTCCCTCAAACTTCCCTGAAACTTCCCTGAAACTTCCCTGAAACTTCCCTGAAACTTCCCTTCCCTGAAACTTCCCTTCTAAACTTCTTTAGAAAGTTGTGTGGCTGCTTCCTGGGACTAACCTACAACATCCAGCTGGAGAACAGGCTCTGGTACAGCTGCTTTGTCAGTAGAAGGTGCCTGAGTCATCTTATTTGCTAAATTCATATATCTATTTTTAATCCTTGGTCATCTCCTGCAGACAATCTTTGGGTTAGAAGGATTGTTCTGACTGTTCATTGTTGAGTTGTTCATGCACAAACATTTTCAGAAAAAGCCTGGGATCAATAGAATCAATTATTATAATTAACTGGAGAAGAAAAGAATCACAAGCGATCTAACACTTCAGTAGGGCATATTTTAGTTGGCTATTAGGAAAGTTTTTATCTCAGGATGGAGTTTACTGTCAATAACAATAAGGAAATCAGCCTGAATACCAATATTAATTCAGACTTTAATGGATGCATTTTAATGATAAAATTTGATGCATAAAATTACCTATTAGCAGATCCTAGTAATTATTAGACAACTACTGGAATTCCCTCTATCCTGGGACAAGGTTTGTCTCTCAGGGTGGATTGTTGTATTGCTGTTTGCCACATCTCTTGCATGACCTTGGATGCATCAGATACTCATTCATAAAATCGCTACTTTATGAATGCTTATTAGCATTTTGGGAAAAGATTGTGAAGTGCACAGATATTATGATGATGGAATCTGTATATATTCTAAAGCGATTGTTTTTCTGTTTGACTTTCACTTCTTTTTTTCTCCTGAATAATCTTGGGTTCATTTCTAAGGCATTACATTGTTGAAGTCACTGGGAGTTTTGCTTGCACAGGGTCTAGATGACTGAGTAGACTCTGTGAGTGATGAGGGACTGTTTGGCAATTACTTTTGAGCCGTGTCATTATGCTGAATATCATCCAGACTCAAGGCTATGTCTGACTCATTAGATTTGTGGAACATTTTTTTGTCATGGTATAATGCAGCATTTACATTCAAACCACAGCTCTTGCTGTCACTCTACTTTAACCACATTGTATCATGCTATGTTATTTTGAGAAAATGTAGTATGATTGTTGAGATATTCAAGGTCTTGATAAGCAACTGATTCAGTACAAACCATTAAAATGTGTACTGCATAATGGAGGGACATGACATTGCTGAATTGTTTCCTTTTAAATCATTAACTGTCCATTGGTGAGACAGTTTAATTAAAGCTTTAAAAGGCTAAGCTATTGCTAAGAACTGGTAATGAATGACAGTCATGTGGAAGAAGGCCTAGCAAAATATTTGCAAGACATATGAGGTCCAGAGAAACCACTGCTTGTCTTATGTCACTGGGTGCAGAAGTATTTAGAACACAGGGGATGATCACCTGTCCAGTTGAAAGAAGTACAAAAGAGTAAATTCTTTTATCAGCCTTTACTGAGCCCTAGGGACACCCATCTGGAGCTCTGGGTTGAGATCTCAGTGCTGTAGTGCAAGAGAGATGGATGTGCTGGAATAAGACCAGCAGATCTCCACAACTTACTTAAGGGCTTGGAGCATCTGATGTAAAAGGAGAGACTGAAAGAGACGGGACATCTCAGCCTGAAGAAGAGAATATTCAAGGAATGACTATCAATGTGTATAAATACCTGATGGGAGAGTAAAGAAACTGGAGACAGACCCAGTGGTGACCAGTGAAAGGACAGGAAGTAAAAAACATAAGTCAAAGCAGAGGGACTGGACACTGTCCTGACCAACCTGCTTTAGCTGGTCCTGCTCTGGAAGAGGTGTTGAGCTATGTCACCTCCAGCCCCAGTGGTTCTGTGATTCTTTGCTTATTAATGCAAAAAGACTTTCTCAATCTGTCTGTTGCAGATTCCCAGCTGCACTGCAAAAGTGCCTTCTCCATCCTCTCCTGTGTATTCTATTTAATCACCACTTGTAACATTAATAAAACTTAGTAAGAGTCTAGTTGATTGCCAAAAGGGCTGTGAGTTATGAATTCAGTTCCTACTCCTTAAAAGAAGTTCTGGGCAGATATAAAAAAAAAATAGCACTTTGCTCTCAGCAGCATAATGTAGATGTGCCCAGTGCCTAAAATGGAATGTCCATTTCTAGTAAGGAGAAAGTAATGCTTCTATCCTCGCTCTCCCTGCCACAGAAGAACATCATTTTATGTCAATTGTGCTGGTGGCTTTTGTGTTACAGACACCTGTCTACTCTGTGCCAGAGAGACATCAAATCATTTTAATTAAATTTTCTCTAGGGGGAAGTTTAGCAGAGCAGGATGTAATTATCCAGATAGGAATTTTGTAAGAACATTGAACTTAACATCCTCTGCTTTGGTTAAAAGTGTCATTGGATGTTTAATGAAACAAAATGGTCAGGGACCTCTGTTTTAATTTTCATCTAAAACACAGTACTTCATTCTGAGTCATAAGTATAGATTTAGTGAAGAGACTTCTAACTAATGGACCACCACCACTTCATTTAGCTTTTAGTCCCGGTTTAACACCTTCATGTCTCATTTGTGAGAGGTGTTTCAAAGCACCAGGTCAAGCTTGATATTTCAAGGTAGCTGAACAGGAACATAGTCATGAACACTGTATGATTTTAAGGTATTATTGTGAGAAAACTGTTTGTTTTTAAATAATTTTTGCTCCTCGCAGGAAGTTCTTTCACACAAGGGGATGGTTGTCTCTACTTATGAATGAAAAGTAAATCTACTTCTCCACTGAAATAGAAAACAGAGGATTTTTTTCAGAATTCATTTATATGCCTATCTATAGTTAATTTGGGCTGAAGCTTGGGTTGCAAATCAACTTACCTAAAAATATAATTTTATTTATTAATTTGCAGTTGTCAAGTGATATATGAATTAGGCAAGCACAGGCAGAGCAATTGTGTTTCTCAATGCCAATACAAGATGTCCTTAGAAATCAGTGAAACTATGTTCATCAAGGAGTTTAGTCTAAAACTGATCAGAAATTCCTGTAAAATAGTAGGAAATGTGAAGTTTCTCAAGTCTTTCTTTGCATTTTTGTTTTCTTTTTCTTTTTCACTTTGAGACAGTAAATTCAATGTAAGCTTCAAAGGGCACACTCTAATTTAGCAGGCCAAAACCATATTATCAGAGCTGAGATTGCTGTGATAAATTTGTAAACATCACTTTTTGTTTTTTAGTACTGTCTTGCAACGGCAAATTAGTGGCACTACCCTTACAAAGTCAGATCAGACAAGATAGTGTCATGGCTTTGGCAGGTTGGAACCACAGAAATGAAGAAAAAAATATCTTGTTAGATTGAAACTCGGAGCAGGTTGTCAGCTGAAAGTGATGCATTCAGCCCATGAATTTAAGAGAAAGGGAGAAATATATGATAATCAAGTGTTCTAGCCTGTCAAGTTTGAACTGTTAAGTTGCATACTGTCCTGAATTTGTTCCATTCAGTCCAAAACCAGTACAATTATTAGGGTTTTGGGCTCCCTCTCACATTCCGAAATAAAGTATGTTTCTTTGCCAAGGCTAAAAAATAAAGAAGTTAAAAACAATAATAAAGTTTACCAGACTTGGAAAGAGAAGGGAACTTGGCATCCTTTTTCTTTTCATCTATTTTTTGCTAGACCTGGAAATGAGCAGAATCGAGGTTAAGGTCAGGTCAAATGTTTCACTTACCTGGAGTGGAGCCCCTTGTCAGCACTGCAGTATACCAGGAAGAAGAGCAAATCACCCTAGTTCTTTGACACCATTAAGAAGATTTTTTTTTCTTTTTCTGGAAGTCAGGTGTTTCCTTGAGAAAGGTGTTCCAGATCATCAATGAATCCCAGATGTAAGACAGTAAGACCTCTCCTTACTCTCCTCCTTCCGATACAATTTTCACATCCATAGATGTTGATCTTGAGCCCTGTTAATTTCATGTTAGCTGATGCATGAAAAGACATAAGGGACAGGGGTATTTTCTGATCTCTCACAAGAGAACCTGAGATCCTTTATCCTTGGCATGTTCCTTAACTACCTGAGTTAGATGCATTACTGGAGTTAAAAGTTTTCAATGTAATTTTGGCACAGATCATAATCAATTACTATTAATTCTTATATCAACATTAGAAAGGACAAAAAAAACCCCATTCTTTAAAATAATTCTTCTAAAATTAATTAGTTCTACCTGTACATGCAAATATTAAAGATTTAATGAAATTTCTGACAGATCACTCCAAGCTGCTGAGCAATTTGGAAGAAAAGGGGAAGAGAGAGAGAGACGTGGAAAATAAGACACCTTTCTGAACAACAGACTTACAAAACATGTCTGGAAAAGAGATTATCAATAAACATAAGGTATTTTAATACTGACAAAACATTCAAAAGATGCAGCTTATATTGCTGATAAGTAGCAGTACTTCATCTCTTTCTTCCCTTCCCATCTAACTTCTGTGCATACAGGAAATAGCTGAACTCTTCAGTCCTTTATATTCAAATGAATGTTTCCCACCAAAATATTTATTCAAATGGGAATGGTAGTGATTTTCAGATTCTCACAGGCAGAGTGGAAACAGAAAGATAAATTACTTTCTCACATTACTTCAGTGTTATTGTTATCATATATTGTGTGATGTTCCCTCATTATCTGTTGGTACACATATCCAAGCAATGCATAATTTCTGAACCAAAAGTAAAATAGCAAAACATTTTTCAAGATGTTTTCAGCATTTTTAGATTTAGATGAAGGGAAAAATGTGTCTAACCCTGGCTGATAACAGACATTAAAATTCTGAACATATACACAGTCTTGAGATAGCTGAGTAGACAAGCAGCCAAATTCTTTCTTGAGTTCTGGTCCTTTTGTTCCACTCAGGTTATGTAAAATGGAAAGATCCTGAATTTAAACAGCCATGGATGATAAAAGCTGATAATACTGATAAAAGGGAGGGATGGTGATTACCTCCCTCCATACCGAAAAAAATAATTTTGTGAGAGGATGGACACTGCAGCAAACCAGAGTTACACAAACTTCTTTCCAGCTCTCAGTCTAGCCCACCATAGCACAGACATTTAGATTATGTAACCAACTCTCCAAGAGAGAGAACCCACCAGTTGCAGAAAGAGATTTATCCCAATATATTTCCCAAGCTGAAGTTTTCCTCTCCTTTTAGCATAGAAAATTTAGACTCGTTCATGTGAAAAGGGTGGGTGAAAGTAACCAGAAGGTTTAGGAGATTTCTAAATTAATTTATAATTTCAATGATACTTTTAATTACTTACACTGTACACAAATAAAATGAGACACAAAACCTGAGAAAATATATATTTTCTCAAAACAGAGGCGACTCTTATACCTCACTTTATGCAGTTACTGAAGCACAGGTAGGTTCTTCATCTTCCTGAATTTCAGAAATATATACAGTTAAATCATTTCTAGCTTATAGATTTCATTTGATTTGGATTTATACCTAAATTTTAGGTCTCTAGAGAGTTTCTAAAACCTACATTCTTAGAAAGTTAAAGTAGCAAGTAAATGCATTTGAGGATTCCAGAGGAGGAGACTGTTTGCCTAAATTTGAATTTAAACAAAAAGTTTATACAGCAAACCTACCAATATTCCTCCTGCAGACTTCCATCTCAAGGAGACAAACAATAACCTAACAGAGCAACACACTGGGAAATGAAGCTGAAATTACATGTTTAGGGATTCAGATGTCACAGAAGAACATTGCTGGTTCTTCTATAGATCAGTAGCTCCTGAACGGACTACAAAATTAGTTCTTGTATTTAATATCTCTCTCCATCCTGGTCTCTAATATGTTTTGGGTTGACTGGGAAAGACAAGTTCCCAATGAAATGTTTCCTGTTTGGCTTCAAAAAGAGCTGCATACTTAAACATTAGACATTTATTCTTTGGGATTCTTTTAGTACTTTCTGCTATTTTCCCCACTAAAATATGGAAATACCAGAGATAATCATATTTATTTCATGGTTTTCCTATCTGCCTTTGAAGAAAACGATGTAACATTGTAGGAGTCTGCTTCTGATGAAAATGAGTAATTGTTCTAAAGCAAAGCAATGGGGAAGATCAAACCAATTAGACTGGAAGATTAGCGCTGATGAATAACCTTAACTCCAGCTCATCCCTCAAATTTGGTGCACCGGTGAGGTCTAAGTTAGGAACTTAATCTTCCGACTTCCTTCAGTAGAAGTTAACAGCAAGTATTTCTGAACAGCCTTTTCATACCTGTGAGATGTGAAATGCCTTCAGAATTACCCCCTGTACAGACAGCCTAAGGGACCAACTTCCTCTGTCAACTAACAATGCATGATCAATAATGCAGTCGTGGCTGAAATCCTCAGATATCCAGCTGTGACCTGTTTTGGGTTTGTTTGGGTTTTTTTTCCTTTTCTGCCTTTATTTTACTTTATGGCTTCACCAGTTTCAAATCTGTAGAAGAATTTTAACTTTCATCTGTAACTATTTGGGCAGCTAAATGTTATAGCTTGATAGAGGCATTGGAACTCCCCAAAAAGCCATATAAAGTACTTACGACTGCAAATGTATCTTAATCTGCAAAATAACCCTTATCTGTTCTTTTTTTCTCTGAAAAGCTCTGAAAATTATAGTAGATCATGTCCAAAATTTTACAGGGATAAGAATAACCATAAAAAGAAAAATATTTTCTGTCTTTACTCTGTCATGGTTTGTAATTTTCTTTTTAAATTTTAATTTCAGCAAATGTTTCAGGACCTAAAATAATTTTGAATGACCTTTATTTTTCTTCGATATCCCTTTTCAAAACTATTGATCCCCCCAAGCTAAAAACAGTTTGCAAAAAGGCCTTCCACACTACTTTAAGTGTTTTCTATTGACCACATTGCAGAGAAAAAAAAATCAAAAACATCCTCCCCAAGTATTCTGCAGTATCTATGACTAGACTGCATAAGTACATAAAATTTAAAACAGGAACTTAAAAATCATTCTTTTGAATTAGAAAAAGTTAAAATTTGGAATAATCAAGATTTTTTTGTTTTTTCATCCTTCAGGATATTAGGAAGTTTACAATTAAGAGTCATAATAAGGACAACTCTTTGTGGACAGGGTGCTATAAAATTTAAATTTCCTGAGGCTTCTGGCCTACAACTCGGAATTCTGCCATGAGCCTGGCAGGATCCAGATCTAATGGGCTGCTGGCCCAAATTTATATGACTTCTGTTACATTCTGAAATTTCCATTTTTAACTTAAGACATTCTGAAAGAATACTGTGCTACAAATCCCCCTAAGCTGTATGTCCCTGAACAGGATATTCACTGTATCAGCCAGCAAAAAGTATCCAAATTTCTGTCTCCCATTGTCTCTTTTCCACAAGTAATATTTCCAGTGATAGCAGTTAATTCTTACATCTGACAGTCTTCATGGACTTTCACTTTCCTCACAATCTTATACTTCAGACTTTATAGTTCAGACTAATTCAATTTATCTTGTCCATTTTACTCAAACAACTGAAACAGATCTATGGTAAATTAATGTACTATAGATAATTTGGAATGCAGTGTGAGAATTCAATGCACACCAGCAGTACTGTATTACCTAAGGATATAAGATTTTAATTTAAAAAGTTAAAGGTCCATAAATCACACTCTATCTACACTTGTCAACATTTCTGACAACCTATTTTAACGTCTAGAATTATTTCTTTCTTTATCACATAAGAGATTTTAGCTTAACTCCACTTTGCCCAAGAAAAGGAATTAGGGAGCCTAAAGTGATCAGAAAAAAAGAGGAGAATGTTGAAGAAAATAAAAAAGGCACCAGGTACTCACTGAAGGCATTCTTAAAACATGGTGGGGGTACTCTTAAGGTGGATGAGAAATGAGCAAATAACCTATTTGTGGTGTTTTTATCACCTAGCTTATGCAGATAAGGCTAAGACGTGAGATATAGGACTGAGAACAGACGTGGGCTGCACAGCAGAAGATAGCTTGTGACAGCACCCCTAACAACCCAAGTTTAAGAAGTGCTGCTTAATATTCCAAAGCTCGGGGGCAAAGTGATGACCTCATTCCAACTTGGGTCTGTAAACAGCAATTACAAGTGACTAGCAGCAGGAAAATATACGAAGAGACAAATTAACATCTATTCTGACTCCAGTCTGGAAGGTAGTCAAGGTTTATTATGTTGTCCTCCTTTCTATCTCAAGGGCACACTTTAAAGCAGACAGCACACTTTATGTTGCCATGGCTCTCTTCCTAACAGCTGTGGAAAGCAGGTAGTTCAAAGCCACCTTGCAGATGTCTCCAATGCATGAGAGTCAAACAGTCTTAATGTAAACACAATCTAACACCCTGCTACAAAGGGTGGCAAAAAAAAAGATAAGGTGAGGAAATTTCAGATAGGGAAGCAATAATTTGTTATTTGTTTTTCCTTAACTATTTAGGGCTAGAATCTCAGGAATGGAAAAGATTAAAGAAGAGCCTTCTCAGTTATACTGCATGATACCAATAGGAGTTACAGCCTTTAGTGTCTTTTACACTTTGATTCATTCACCACTAAAATAAGCTCATATGTAGAACCAGAATTGTAGGAAGCTTTCATGACGCCCAAGAGAAGATTTCACAATAAAGTTCTCATCTCATCTGCTTCTCCTGCTCTCTCAGCACACCCTCCCTTAGATCCTGTGCAGTTCCCAACAGCCCACACGACTTCTCCCATGAGCACGTGCCAGATGTAGTTGACTCAGTGAATTTCTTTTAGTTCCAGCCCCACTTGGGAGGAATGTGTTTATCCCAAGCAAGAGGTAAAAATGTCTTCCAGTTTATAAACCAATTTGTTCCCCTTTTGTATTAAATACTCCAACACTGAACTGTTTAGAGTTCTGTGTCTCCCAAAGGCAATCATTCCTGTGCAACCCACCTGGGTTTATTTCTTGACATTGTCCCCAGCTTTGGAAAACAAGCAAAGCAGCTGTATGCCCCTGTGACACTCCTGCTTTCCCCCATTAGCTATCCTCTCTCAGAAGATTATTTGTAGGCATGTACCTCTTATACAGCTCTTTCTGGAATTTTGGAAACTAGAAAGTGGGAGGAGGGACAAAAATGTCAGAAAAGTAGAGGTACTACTCTACTGGATGTCTCCAAGCATTTATGTCTCCAGTTGAGAAACTGCAATAAAGTGGCCAATGACCAGAGGTGCAAATTCAATGCAGATAATACATCAACATTTTAACAACATATACATCAAAATGATGGCTGAAGGAAATAACAATAAATTAGCCATGTTTTTAACCTACCATTTATACAAACCACTGCTCATTACAGTTTGAAAAGTAAAGTATAATTACAGCAAATGCATGATGGTAAGTGCTATTTTCACAGAGCATACCCTTTCTCATGGATTATTTTCCACTGAATTCTTTTTATGATGGGATTTATCCCACCTTATTACAGCATTTTGGAACTGGGCAGCTAATTTTAACCAGCTGAATAGGAGGTACTTTCAGCAAGCAATTTTTTCCACCTATTTAGGTTGTTATGAATAGGCATTCTGCCATTACACTGCTAAAATATCTTCAAAGGTCCAGAATGGAGGAAAATTAAGGTATTTAATGCCATATATATATATATATATATATATAATGCATCTAACCTTTCAAAATTTCTTCACCCATTTCTTTCATTCCTTTTGGGCAAAGGGTAGAAGGTAAGGAAGTTGATATCAGCCCCACTGTGGCTGTTGATCTGATTCCATGTGATATTGTTGAAGCAAGGGTTTTTCTTTAAAGTAGAAAGAAATTTTATATTTTCTTTCTCAGCACCCAAGCTCATATCAAATACAAAAATTTCCTTCATAAATTAAAAATTTTACTCCTTACTATTTTTTTTCTTCCTGATCTTCACGGTTTAAATGTGTTTAAATTAAAAGCAGTGAAGTTACAGTTTCAAACCATTTACTCCAACATTAAAAACTCTTTAATATCTGGTGTTTTCAGTCTTAGAACATACACAGTGTGATCAAACCACCTCTCATCATTCTTATGGATAATGTAATAGCCTGAGCATTTTAGCAGGTCTGTAACTTTGTTTCTACAGCTCCTGAATGTTTTATAGGGTTCTTTTCAGAATTTTCTTCAATTTTAGTACTATGTTCAAAGCATAAACATCACTGCTGACATAATTTCTGAGTTTTGCTGCAATGGTGTCTTCTGCATAAAGAATTATGAAATTGTATGTATTCCAGACACAAACGTGGTCAATGAAAAGTCTAGCCTTACATAAACTTTTCTAATGCAGATGATTTTTCTGTTTGGGTCCCCCCCAGCCCCTCCTTTAGTTCCATGTTCACCAAACATACTGTATATTCTTATTCTGTGTGTTCTTTTCCTTTTCAGTTTGCACCTCTTTCCTTCCATGGTCATGGTCATCTCTCACTCTGAAGAGCAAAATTTCTATCAACAATTAAATACTTTTTTTTCGTCAGCTTTGATACTGTTAACAATAATAATTTACTCTCTTAGTCAGGTCAGGCACTTCATGTGTCCAAAAATATGAGTACTTTGAATTGTTTTGTGATGTTAAGTGTGTCACCCAATATCCCCTTGTGCAATAATATAGAAAAATCAGCTGTGACAGTTTCTGTTCTAACAATATGTATTCAGGATGCTCTCCATCATGAGTCTGTTGCTGTCTGACCTGTTTGCTGTGCTCCTAGATGTTCCTGACTCCTGGTAATCTGAGCTCATTTTAGGGTTTTTTTTTTTTTTTTTGTGTGTGTGTGTGTGTGTGTGTGTCTGTGTGTCTGTGCATGTGTGTTTGATTTTGATATTTGATTTCTGGGTTGAT
>JAOTQP010001546.1:103916726-103952998 GCA_026413545.1 Cichladusa arquata
AAATGATTATTTACTGATTTAACAGGAACACTATGTCTTCAAAATAATTTTCACAGCCACACATCAAATGGTCTAATTAATAAAAAAAAAAAATAAAAAAACATACAATAAGTGGCATTTCAAAAGCTACTGACCTTTGCAGTTTTTTGAGGAGACATTCTATATGCTGCAACCACAGCCACTTGGAAAGGCAAAAAAATCTGTAGTTTCTAATCGTAGATAGAAATAAGATTAAGCACTAACTTGTATTGAAAAAAAATCTATATAGAAACAGTTTATTCATTTTAGTTTTGCTTTTATTTCTTTTCCTTTCCCAAATCAGAATGAAAATGCAGGCATTATAAAACAATTTAAAACCAAAATTGTAATTTTACTTTGATTGAAATTGTTTACTTATTTCTAATAACTTTAAAAGTACTGCATTTACTCAAAGTTAAAATCCAGAAGGTGAATTGAAATCACAAACTTGGAGAGTTTGAAAGAATGTGGAAGGTTTTTTAAAGAAATTAAGTTAATCACTTTTCTGCAAATGTACTCAGTTCCAGAAAATCAGCCCTTTCTAGCAAATAAAGGTTGTAGAAAATCTTCTAACATGCTTCAGTTTTTTTGTGATCTGTGATACCATAATTTCATTTCAAATCGTTGGTGTCTTAGCAATGAACATTTTGAAAAATAGTGTCATAGTCCAGCCTGTGTCACAAAACCTATTTTGAGCAACAGAACACACGGCCATTTTAAAAATGGACAATTATTCAGTAGGATCTTTGAAACATGTTCAGTCTCTACTGCTAAATTCACCTTTGTATATGAAAAACAAAGCAGAGTTATAATTACCTCAAGGCACTTATTTTCAAAGAGTATCTGGTGCATTATATCTGCTCAACAGGAGAGTCTCAAAGAGTGTGGGGAGACAGTGTGAAAAGAAATGTAAGGAACACAAGAAGCTGGGAAAACTGGCATGTGCATGAACACACACCGAGAAAGGCAAAGAGACATCTTTCCTAGGGCGTCTTTTGAGAATTATGACATCAAATTCTAAAGCACTTTACAAAAATGTGGCAAATTCATCTCAGCTGGTAGCTCTGTTAATGTCAGTGAAGTTACAGTGGGAATGAATTTGTTCCAATGAGAGCATCACGAGGAGTACACTACTGTTAGAGTGTTACATTGGTTATTAACTCGCTTTCCTTTCAGTGCTAAAGAGTATAGATGGAGCTTCATGGATCTATTTTTAAACTATGTAAAGTATTTGCTGTGCAGATCAAAGAAATATGAAACCAAACTTATCATGGCCCAGACTGGTGGAAAAATGGGCTAGAATGAAAGAAATGTCTTTGAAATATTCTATGGACCCAGCGTGAAGCCTGGTTAAAGTTGCATAGCTTTCCATTTGAAAGGTCACGTTCAGAATTGGCTTATACTTTGTGAAAGGGCTACTTTTCAAGATGAAATTGTTCATAGTTATTCTCAGTGAGACACTTTTTTTTAAGATAATGAGCAAAAAAGGGGAAGTGATTTTTAAATTTTACTTTTGATTAATTGCCTTCAGTGCATACGAGAGCAGAGATTGAGCAGCTGGTGTGTCTCAGTATCAAGAAGGTGAAAAATGTAGTTCAAGCAGATGAGAAACCTGTCTCCCTGAGTGCAGAGAATGACTTGGGAAGCTCTAAATGGATTAGGGACAATACTGGGACTGAGGAAGGGAAGAATGGTTACTAAAGCTGTGAACTTATTTCTAAATTTTAGGGTTTTTTCACCCCCAGATGCTCTTGGCATCCCATTTTTAGGGTTTTCACAGTGGATTTTCATTCTTGGAGATATCTGAGCAATAGTCTGTGGTGTTCAGTGAGCAGGAAAAGTAGTCCCAGGCTGAACAGGGCAAAACAAAGCCCATTTATGCTCTGTCTGCTCTCACGATCAGACTTGCACAAAATAACCCCCTATGGCTATTCACAGAGAAAGGTCACCTTGATCCTACTTGGGTAGTTCTGTTTCCGATATGTTAGTGGTAAATTTTGGACATAGCCCTGGCTAAGAGTGCTGAGCTAATACATGACATAAAAACTTCCCTGACATCTGCCTCCCCTGAAGATAGTGTGGGTTTCCTAGGTGGACTCAAGATCAGGCATGTGGTGGAAAGCACAGAGCTAGTGAGGGTCACAGAGATGCTGAAGCATCATTCCTGCAGGGGTGCATTTAGCTAGAGTTGAATTTAGGGAAAGGACCTTCTCCCCTAGGTCCATGAAGGTTATCTGATGGACAGTCTCTGGGGACAGCTGAGGCTGCCCTAGTGACAGTCAGGATCTCAGCCATGATTTGTGAACTGACATGACGGAGGTGCTTTGTCAGCAGCTTTAGCACAAACTAAGGAGAACAGTGCAGTATCAGATACAGTCCTGGCCCTCCATCATTCCAGAGGTTTGTCCTCCTTCCCTCTATGACTTCCCTCTTCCCTAACCCTGGAGACACAGCATGCACCTTTGCTGTTCACACAGCTGCCCTCTCATTCCTGCTCCTGCAACAGCTGGAAACACCAGCTTGTCTCCTGGCAGAGGAACAGAAGATTGTCTCTGTTGATTAGAGAGATGCCTCTTTCATGGCTTTACTTTGGATGAACCATCCTGTTCACCTACCAGTGCAGACACAATCTCAGGCTCACCTCTCTCCTTCCTCTCCTGTTATCTCTGCCCTGAATTAGCTGAAAAAGAGCCCTGATTTCTGCTCCATCCACCTGAGAGGAGAGACAATCTTCCATAGCTGCCTCCTCAGCATTGCCCATTCTGGCACACAGCCCCCCTCCTTGCTTTAGCCTTTTTGTGTGCAATAAGATGCAGCAGTAAACAAAGAATAAACTTTGTCTGTTCAAACACACTAATGACCAGCCAGTCAATACTACCCTATTCATTTATTAGAAACTGAGAAAATCCCTGTTACCTTTTGAGACCCAGCTACTGCAGGTGGTGGGTTTGTTTGTTTAGTATATAAGAAGCTATCGATCAGAATATTTAGCCAAAAGTTAGAAAGCTTATTGTGAAGTGTTTCTGAGATGTGTGGTTTTACTGGGCTAATCTAAAGCAAAAATTATTAAAGTCAGGTCAATAATATGGATTGCTCCCTTCTTTAACATCTTGCTCAAAGAAATACAAATGAATTTATTTATATCCATTTGTAATATAGATTTCTGCATCCATCTTCAATATACTAATATTTATTCTTGTGGGAGTTCAACCGTTAAGTTTTTCCTTATCATATTTATTGTCATTAAAATTTTTTAATACTTTGGTTACTTAATTTTGTGTGTACATCCTGTGAAATAGCTTAATAAAATCAGTGTTTAAGGCTCTTCCAATGCTTTGAAAAACATTTAGAAGGAAGATATATTATGGGCTTTGACTCACTAAGCTTGGGAAATTTATTTTCATATTTCACATCAATATTACACCTTTCACTATATATCAAAAATGAATTTCCTCCCCTATGGATTTCCAGTTTCTTATGTAAACCTTTTTGTCATTAGCCCTTCATACTTTGTAAATCAAACCCTACTTGTACACTGTCTTTTGTTTGTGACTACAAGCAGGAACCCTGTGCTTCCTTTCTCCAAGTGAAGTAATCTGTACTTTGGTAATTTTATTTACTTCAATGTATGCAATTTTTGTTTGAATAAGCCAATGGCAACTTGCATTTCTATTAGTGCTCAGATATAAAGCACTCCAAATGCGTTATGAAAACTTTGAAGGTACAGAAATGAAAAATCATTTGCAAGAAGAACATATACAAAAGGTCACAGTTGATACTTAGATAGGATTGATGCATCCCTGCATCCCAGCTTCTCCTCTTCTGAGCCATGGATCTGTATTGATAAGACACACTTATCTTTCTTGATGGTAAAAATGTCCTACTTTCTAGAATCAGTCAAGTACTACAAAAACCAGTGGGAACTCCCCAGAGGCATGTCCTCATGTCTAGTTGTTCATATTTGTGTTTTTCAGCTGTCTCACACAAGCATAGCATCCACATTGAGGCACATTCATCACTTCAGCATTAGGAGGCTTATCACTTGCTGTCATAAGGTGATCCACTGACAGATACTCTGGCATTTTCATCACCCTCAGTACTGTTTCCATTATATCTTGTATAGGTTCTCTGAAGGGAGATGACAAGCACATGTGGAGACAAATTCTTTGAAACACCAAGTAAATCCCAGTCTTTCCTTCAAGGGCTATTGAATATTTCTAGTTTATTGGAAAACAGGTTGTGCTTTCTGAAGAATTTGAGTTTATTTTGGGAGGGGGTAGATTGTAGTGGTGGTGAACATTCTTATCAATATTTATAAAGTAATTATGGCCCTTTCAGAGAATTTTAATTCATCATACAATATTTATTTACAACTCATGAATCTCAAGGAACTCTTAAACATATGCAATAAATTTCACGCATGCATCCATTTTTTTATGTAATTGAAACACATCACAGAAAACTGAAGGATGATGTGTCCAAGGTCCTACCAAAAACTAGAAAGCCTCTTTCAGAAGACCAATTGTACTTCATATGATACTGCTAATAAATTTATCCCTTTTCTCCTCAGAGCACGGACAGCCAGTCTACAGTGGTTTGATGGGACAAACTCTGCAAAATAATAATGTGGTATTAGAAAGGCTACTTCTGTCTTCTTTGTAATAACCTTTCTTGTTCAAAACTAGCTGAAGAAAAAAAATACTTTACTGTTATTTGACTTTTTTTTTTTTTAGTAGCATGAACTATTTGCAGTATGTCCGTTATTTTCCTCTTCTGAAGGGAGGGCATAGAAAACCATATTTATTGTACTTTCTGTCCTAAGTTAACCACAGGGCTTGAGGTTTAATATCTCAGCACTTCACAAGTCTCATGTTTACAACATCTGTGAGGTAGTGAAGTCATAGATGGTATTGTATGCTTTTTTCAAGGCTGAAAGAGTTTAGCAATTATTTGAAATTCTACAGCATACATTCTAATGCAGACAAATCCTTCCATCACGTACAAGAGCAACATCAATTATCTCTGTGGAAATAGTCACTGAAAACCAGAATATAACATATTATGTATATGCTTCCGTAGGAGTGAACCTGGTACCTGATTTGTTCATAAACCACCATAATCATCCCATATCCTCCTTGAAAGGGAGGTTGATTGGATGGTCATGCATTGCTCTTGCCCCTCAGTGTGAGGATGTTTGATGAAGACGATCTTCAGGCAGTATAAGACAGCAATGTCAACACCTGTGTGACAAGCCAGCATATGAGAAAGTGCAGAAAGAACAATGTTCACAAGCTGTGAACAGGAAAGCAGCTATTTCGGTGGAAGTGTAAACCATGTCTTTTCTAATTAGGTCAGAGTCGAATGGTTTGCAGAGGTCCCAAGACTGCTTTTGCACTTGTAGCTGGTCACTGACATGGTGTATGGGATGTATGACAGCGTTTTTATTTCAGGCTGGGGCATATGAAAATAGTTTCAGCAGATGAGCTTTTCTGTAGGTATTGTTTCAGACTTCAAATATGGAAAAAATAAGGTCCTGGGATAAGAGCTTAAAATAATTCTTTATCCTTTTCCTTAAAAAAAAAAAACTGGGTATTTTAACATATGTTGTGTATATATGAAGGTATTTTTTATCTAATTTCTTGAGTTGTTTGCTTTCATCTAGATTTTGGCTTTATGGGTTTTCATACTGTTGCTGTTCATTATTTTGAAGAATGGTAGAAATAAACACTTTCAGACAATTCATGGAGATCATAACCAAGGCTTCTGTACATTCCTTCCCCATTTCTTTTCTCAAAGACTCAACAGGATAGGCAAAAACCCAGCTTCTGAAATTTAGATTTATCACCAAGATGCCTGATCAATATATCCTTGATCTCAGCAGGAGTCTCCCACTGGGAGTTGAACTAGGTGCAGATTTATTTAGAACAAAGCAGCCAGCATGTGGCTGTTCCCAGATGACTTTCTGAGCACTGCACATTTGTGGGCATTAGCTTAGGGGCTACCTTCCACAGATCTCTTTCCCCATTGTTATTACAATGTATCAAGGCATAAGATCAAGGCAGGCCAGATATGTCAGATTATATATTCTCTTTTCATTGTACTGTCTTGTTTTTCTTGTACCTTTTCTGGGCTAGTTGCATTTGGTCCTTTGTTTGGCCTTATGTAGGTTTGTTCTAATGTTTGAATTGACCCAGCAACACACACCTATTAAAAAAAAACTGTTTTGTGAGTAAGAATGCTAACCTGAATAAAACCACCACATATTCCAAGCAAAATTTGCCATTTTAAATTATAGCCTTTCGGGTAGACCTCTAAGGTGTATATAAATTTTTCATGTTCACAACAATGAGAAGCTTGTTCATGAATTCTATTAGTACTGTTGCTCTATTGTACTTAGGAAAAAAAATGCAGATTCCAGTCTTTAGCATAACTAAATTATACAAGTCTAGTGAGCAGCGATATAAATAACAGCACTGATGTCTTCAAGCATCAACTGATGTCTGCTAGACTTGACAGGTTCTAGTAATTGGAGAACCTGTGATTGACTTAGCAATGCTTGTGCTGCTGCATATTACTGCAGAAAGAAACTTCATCTGTGTCTGTGTAGAGGGGTAGGAGAGTCTAACAAAAAAGAAGATCAGAAGTTATTTTAATTTATTAATCTCAAATGTCCGAACCACAGAGACTTTAATCATTGCTCTTTTTAAGGTCCATTTATTATTACTGATTTTTCTTCCCATATTTCCAAATATTTGAAACTAAATTAAAAAAGATAATTCGTTCTCTACTGAAAGTTGCTTCTCTGCCCATTGTTCAATAACTGATGGGTACGTTTGGAGGTGTAGTGCTCTATGGGACCCGAAAAGTTTACACAGCACATGGATAACTGCTACAATGCTTTTGCATCCCTAGAGAACTTTTTCTATAAACCCTTAGAATTGCTATACAGCCATGGTTCAGAATGTTTGTCACAAAGCAGCATTTAAAGGACTCATTTGACTTTATAATGTCTAATTTGTGCATGTTTTTATTAGAAGGAGAGAGTTTGAAATGAGCACAAGGGCAAAATAAGATATAAATTAGGAGAGTGACTACTCATAATACTCTGAAATTCCCCTTACTCTTCCATATTTTTCTGACACATCATCTCTCCCAGATGCAGTGAGAGTGAAGCACCAGCTATGTGTGTCAGCAGCAGTGTCTCAAAATCCTGTTAAATGTTCTGCAATAGGAAGCTTTTTGTGTTTTTAACTTGCAGAGTAGGGGAGGAGAGCCGTGTGACCCCCTTATGTCTGCTGCTCCTCTGACACTAATTTCAATCTGCTGACTGATTGGCAAGTAGAAAACCTGTTAGCAAGAACTCTAGCTGTGGGATCTGAGACAAGTTTGTTTAATAGTGGTGAGCTCTAAAAATGCACTTCAACCTTCTGGAAGGGTTTGCCTTAAAATATTCATTTCAGCCCTTTATATTTATTGGTGGAGATTTTCAGAAACAGATTATGCACACATGTATTGAGAATGGTAAATCATGGAATCAAGGAATCACAGAATCATTGAACTGTTTGGGTTGGAAGGGATGGTCATCTAGTTCAAATGCTTTGCCATGCATATGGACAGCTTCAATCTGACCAGGTTGCTCAAATTCTCCTCTCAAGGCTGAATAGCCTCAATTCTCTCAGCCTGTCTTCATAGGAGAGACACTCTGATCATCTTCATGGCCTCCTTTGAAGACTCTCCAACAGGTCTATCTCCTTCTGAGGTTGTCCTTCACCCTGTTGGCCACACAGCTCTTGATGCAGCCCAGGACACAGCTGCCTTCCTGGGCTGCAAATGGACATTGCCAGGTCATGTTGACCATCTACACACATCCAAATCATTCTCCTCAGGGCTGCTCTCAATCCATTCACTGCCCTGACTGTTTTTGTGCTTGGCATTGCCCTGACCCAGGTGCAGGATTTGTTTGGCCATACTGAACTTCATGAGGTTCCCACAGTCCCACCTCTCCATCCTGTCCAGGCCCCTGAGGATGGCATCCCTTCCCTCCAGCTGTCACCTGCACCACAGCCCAGTGTCACCAGCAAAGCTGCTCAGGGTGCCTCAGTGCCTCTCTCCGTGTCACTGACAAGGATGTCAAACAGTGCCAGTCCCAGCACAGACCCCTGGGGATGACACCCCTCACTGTCCCCACTTGGGCATGGAGCCATTGGCCACAACCCTTTGGGTGCCACCATCCAGCCACTTCCTCACCCACTGAGTGCTCTGTCTGTCAAATCCAATTTTCTTCAGTTTAGAGGAAAGAATCTTGTGTGGGACAGTGTCAAATGTTTTGCACAAGTTCAGGTACGTGGTGTCAAGTTCTTCCCTTACCTGCATTCCCCTCACAGAAGGTCACCACGAGTCAGGAGTGACTTGTCCTCAGCTGGGCCTTGTTGGCTCTCATCAGTCACTGCCTCATTGCACACATGCCTTAGCAAGGTCACCAGGAGGATGTTCATGATCCTGCTCCATGGTCTTGCTGGATGTTGAGATGAGATTGTCTGGCCTATATTTCCGGGTTTTGCTCAAGTATAGCAAAGCCTGTTTCTAAGAACAGAGTTGTAATAGGTGATGCCTTCCACACTAATTTTAGTTTACCACCAGGTTTATCACACAGACCTAAACCACAGGATTCTGTAAAAATGCAAAAGGTAATGATGCTTTGGGTTAAAGGCTAGAAAATAAATCACTACTTATGGTTCCAATCCGTTGTGTAAAATGAGGTTTGTAAATGTAAATAATATCCTAACTAATGGATGGAAGCCTTTCATCTGGGCTTACTGGACCTAGATAAAATGCATTTCTTCTTTTTAACTCCTTAATTAGCAAGTACATGTCTAGATTTCTGGTATCTTTATCTCCTGGTGTGTTCTGAGCAGCCAAAAATGATCTTTTTACAGATTCACTTCTGAATTAACATTTTCATGGTACAAGAGACCAAAACATTTTGGTCAGGCTCTCATGCTGCTTTAGCTGCTTCTCACACCATAAATTTTGGCTGGAGAGGCTCACATTCAATTTTGCAGATGACTCAATAACCATGTCTTCTCCCAGGAAGGGCTACTACAAAGGCATTTATAGGCCCAGAGCTCAAGTTTTTTATTTTTCAGAGCACAATACATTATTATAATTATTTTCCTTTCTTGGTGTTTTGGGGGATTTTTTGGGTTTTTTGGTAACCATGCAATAGGATACTCAACACACCACTTCATACATCCAGTGTTATCTCAAAAGTATAAAATGATGAACTGGAGACAACAAGTAAGAGAAGAGAGGACTTTATTTCTTATAATTTTGCTGACTTATTTTTAACATTGTAGAATGACCATCTACCATGCCAACAGATGCTTTAGAGAAGAATATAATAATAAAAAATCACTGTTAACATAATTCAGCTATATCTCATTATTGTGAGCATTAAAAATAAGAGGCTACCAAAGAAAGCCGGGTTATATTGATTTATGGTTGTCCTCATTCAACAGAACTCTCCTTTGAGAAAGCACTCAGGCAAAATTAAATTGCTTAAGTATTTATGCAAAAAAAGAAATACCTGAAAGAGATAAAGCAGTTGTTTTCAGTGTGTCTTTTTCTGCTACAGTTTTTGAATGATTACCCTAATTGGAACTGTTAACAGTAGAATGAGATGCCAGCTGTTGGAGAAGGGTATAATGGAAAAGGCTTTGTAAAAGAAGTCTGCAAGATAAAACCTTTTGAGGGAAAAATTATAATTTATCTGATGAGTCTCAAGTTTGGCTGAGCTAAAAATACAAAGAGATGAATGTTTTGGTTTGGGGTTTTTAGCTGTTGTTGCTGTTGTTGGATTTGTTTCTTTCTTCCTATTATTCATTTGTAATACATTTTGACTTGCAGGAAAAACAAACCTGGTTTTTTGCAGAACAAGAGCTCCATGGGGGACACTGCAAGGAGTGACTCACAGAGTGTGATATGTTTGCCCATCCTGAAGGTGAATATGCAAATACTTGTTCCCACAGCAGCCAGAGGAATAGCAAGGCTGCCTGTCTGTGGCCCCTTTTCTGTCAGCATAGGACAAAACCATTTCATGAAACTCTCATCGGGTGTAAACATTTTTCTCACATTTTCCTTGCCTTGTTGCTGTGAATGTGAATGCTGTATGTCCTCCCTTAAGTTTCCTGAAGGCATCATGATTGTAGCAATCCATTTTACTTCCTTGTTCTGTGTTTGCAGTGTGTGATGCCACCAAGCCAAATGAAGGGAGAAAAGTGGGGTGAAGAAAGCCAAGGAATATAAGTGAAAGGAAGAAGCAGTTTACAGAGCAAATAAAAAGCCAAATAAAATCTACGCAGACACAATTCCCGCAGTATTGCTCATGTTCCAACATATCCAAGGATGATACAGGGACTGCTGAGGGATGAAGAGTCTATTGGTTATTCTTTTCATAGTATCTTCTGGGAAGAAATGACCTGATACTGTGCCTCCTTCACTCACCTCAGTTGCAACAGCATTCTCTGTCTAAGAGCATAAGACTAAAATGTTAGACATCCCTACTGTGGCAAAGGCAACTGATGAAACTATGAGGTCCAGATACACCTGAAGGTGCTGAAGGTGAAATAAGACCCTTCTCCAGCATCTTTATTTCTGAAATACACTGTGGGACTCTGACCAGTTCTTTATGGACTACCCTTTGTATAAAAATCATCATAAATATGTTGAAAACTATAGAATATTTACAAATTGCACTTTGAATTAACACCTTCTTTTGGTAGCCAGTTACTGGTGAGGGTCATGCTAATTATTGAAGAAATAAAGAGACAAGACATATCAAGAGATAACTGAATACATTATGTGTTTTATTTCTATTTAAAATATTTGGCAGGGTCATCTATCAGCATTTTGGGGGCCCTCAGATACCTGAAAGATCTTTGGGGCTCGTGTATACACTGCATAGTCTACATGAAACACGTGCCTTCTGGGGACAGCTAGAGACACCACAGGACATTGGAAATGGTTGTAGCTGTCCACTGTCCCACACAACACCCCTGTCACTGAAGGGAAAGACATGGATTGACAGATACATAACTTGATGGATAAGGAATAGGTTGGATCAACACACTCAAAAGAGTTAAAGCCTTTTTGGAAGTCCTTTTTGGTGCCCTGACCTCCAGCTACCTTCCAGAAACATTTAGCTTTCCTTCATACCTGGAGATGGTGTTGACAAAACAGGTACTAAGACAGAGCTACTGGCCTTAAAAAAAAAAAAAAAAAAAAAAAAAAAAAAAAAAAAAAAAAAAAAAAAAAAAAAAAAAAAAAAAAAAAAAAAAAAAAAAAATTAGGAGCCATTTGTGGCTATTTGCATGTTGGAGCTTTGGCTTCAAATTGAGGTCCTGAGTTTAATAGTGTCAAGTTTAATGGCAAACATTTAATGGCCTCACACTGGTTCCTGAAGATAGATTTCTACACCTTACACCTTATTTCAAACACCTGTGGATGTTTTAACTGTATGCATGTAAAGGGAATGACACTAGATGCTCCTGAAGCAGGGAGAAGACTGTCAGGTAGCCATTAGCTCATGATCACTGTTTTCTATTGTTATAAATTGAAAGACTCAAGTTTAAACTTGGTTGTGCAAAAACTATGCAACACAGTTGCGTGTGGAATATTTAGTTTCATTTTATAGGGTTTTTTTATTAATTTAGATTTGGTTTTGGCAAATCAGATGTAATGTGTATCTTTTACACTCATTGTGAAGGAGATTTTACTTCTAGCTTAACTTAAGAACAAAACAAATGGCTATATAGGACCCACATTAAATCTCTGACACAGAAACCATCTTCTTACCCGATTGTATGGACAAACAGGAATAGGTCCCAGTATCAGAAATGCTGCCTATTCAGCTAAGCCAAAGCAGATGGTGAAAGTTGTAGCACAATTAATGTAAAAGGACTTACCAATGATGCCAGGTATATCAGTCTTCTTAACAAAGAATCCATTTCTTTCAAGGGTTTTAAAACATGCTTCTAACAATCCATTCTGCGCAGCACAACTCAGCAAGCAGGTCTGAAACAAAGAGCATGTGTTTTTTAAATTTCCCTGTATTGAGATCAGAACATTTTGATCTACATCTGATGCAGAGTGGGTAGGAATTTGCAATGTTTTCTCATTCTATCACCAGCAGGGTTTTTTGGTTTTTTTTTTCATTTTAAACTATACCACCTCACTAGTTTGTAGTCTTTCATATTTAAAGATCTGTGAAAATATTTCAGTCAGGATATTTCACACTATGTTAAATGCCAAACAATGGTTATAGCTACTGTCTCCAAAGACCCTTGCAGGTATAGGTGCAAGTCATGCAGATTTTCTGCACACACTAAGTTATAGACAGGACTGCTGACAATGACTATTAGTAAGATTCCTCAGCAGTTTCCATCTAAAGATTTTGTTTACAGAACCTGGCTGAAAAATTTGCCAAAATTTAACTGGTTTAAATGAAGTCAATATATTTAGTTGACAAAATTTCACTAGTTTAAGTGAAATTAATGCATTTAGTTGCTCTGAAATGAAGGCAGAATAAGAAAAGATACAAGATACACTTTCTTGCTTATTTGCGAAAAAAAGTTTGTGACCTTTTTTAGTTATTTAAAAAAAAAAATACTCTGCTACTCTAGTGTTTCCATCCAGCATTTACTCTTTTTGCAGTGATTGTGAGACTAGAACTGCACTTTCTACCACAACAACAGAAATCCACAAGTCAGCAATCAGCCTGGGGGGAAAAAATGAGTGTTCACCACAGACATACTGAAGCTTCCTTACAAATAACTCTGATGGCTCTGTGAGCATTGAGGGAGTGAAGGATTCACTGAAATTATGGCAATTTTCCTTCTAAAGTCATCCAGAGGAAATGGCTGCAGGGTTATTGTGTCTTATGAGTCTTCAATGATTCTTCAGCTACACAAACTAGAAAACACTAAGAACAGCAGCAAAACAACAGCAGAAGTACAATAAGGGAAAGAGACTAGACTGAGACAAAGAATCAGTCTGGAGACACTATGATTAGAGGATTCAGCCTTGATAAGAGGAAGACAGATATAGCAACAGTGGAGATAACACACAAGACTAGAGAATGTGATATAAAAGTAAAAGAAAGGATAAAGAGAGATTGGTTGAGCTGAGAGAGAAAAAAAGTGGAACTGGCCAGGGCAACAAGACATAAAGCATGAAATAGGTATATGGGGACAGGTCTGGATGTTGCTGGGTTGTAGTTTAAAAGCAAATATCTCCTGAAGAAGGTGACAAAGTACCATTGCAGAACTGACCACTCAAAAGTTAGGGATGCTAGGATTCATTTTGCTTAACTGAAACAGAAATGTACAGTAAAATGCAAAATTTCTTAAAAATAAATCCATCAGGACTTTTTTTAATGGTTTTCAAAAACTTATTCAGTGCTTTCTCTTCCTGATTGGCAGTAGAATAGGAATAGTACTATCTCTTCCCCCATAGGAATATCAAGAACAGTTAACATTTTCAGAGTGCTTAAATACTACAGGGGCATGTGTAAAAGATAAATGAGGAAATTGTTCATTCTATCTCTAGAGAGCAGATTTCATGTTCCATATTTATTTCATTGGATCCAGAACTCTTGCTGTTTCTGAAAATCTCACTGATTATGATATCTTTAGGAGTATAAATACCATGGAATTTTCTAGATAGATCTTTGTACCATCTTCAGTGCAAACACCTGAACTCATATTTGAGTTTCTTTGACAAGGCAGCCAGCTGCTGCACCTCAGCACAAGGCAAAGTGAGCAGTGGGGACTCATATGAGAGTGAATGATGGTACCAAAAAGGCAACACGAATTCACCCTCAGTACCACACATAAGGGGAGCCTTGCAGTTTCTTATGCTGCTGTGGGAATAAATGTAGACCGAGGCACCTAAATAAAAAATCTTGTAAGATAAACATTTTAAGGGGATGTAACATAATTTCCCACTAGCATCAGTGAGTAAGAAATTAACAGTCTGAGAACAGAGACAAAGCTGCATATTTCATCTGCTAATGGAGGTTCTTTTTCTGCGCTCATTAACACAGCTGAATGACACATAGAGGATTTCATCATCAATCAATTGTTTGTGAATAATCTTCATACTCACTCTCCAATTTGCTGAAGAATTACTTTGAAAGAAAAGAATTGAATTACTATTATTCATGAAAGTTCAGTTACCAAAAAAAAAGGAAAAAAAATCAATTCCTCACTGTATTAGACATAAAGAACTAGCAGGAAAGCAGTATTTATCCAGAGTCACAAATCTGAGAGTTGGATATTATGCAACAGGTGAATAAACAAAGAAAAAGGTACAGAAGGCAACAAGAAGGGTTTGAAAGAATGTTAACAGCAAATACAGATGTGACTGTGTAGTATTCAAATAACTGCAAACAACAAACACCTTTGAGAATTCTGCCATTTCCTCATAATTAATGGAAAGAGGGAGGAGGGATGTGATATAAAGATTATCCAGTCAATCCTACTTGCCATTTTCTGGTGAGAAAAAAATAATTAATTTGCAGCAAACACAGCTGAATTCATGTCATACTCTTCTTATTTTGGCACAATTTGTAGTGCCTAGTGCCAGAAGAGATCAGCAGGCCATTGAGTCTAATCTCCAGCCTGCCACACTCCAGCTAACTTCCCTCAGTCTCCCTTGTACTGAGTTCATAATCTTGCTTTTGGCAAATTATAACTTCAGGAAAGTATCCTGTCATAATTTGAAGACTTCAAGGAGCATAGACTTCATCAATTCCCTTGGTGATTTTTCACATTAGTTAACAAGAGATATTTACCACCTAACATCTAAAATGAAATTGGAAATTCTTTGCTTTCACCTTGCTCGTTCTTCTTCCATTTTTAAAGTTACTTTGAAGTACAAGGTATCTTGTATCTATTGAAAGTATTTCTACTCTGTAATTACATCTATCTTTAATCATGGTTCCGATAAACTAAATAGATTGGAAAATAAATGTCTTTTGTATATTCTCTAATTAAAAAAGAGATAGTTAGCTGTTTCCGCCATCACTGCAATTTTTCAATATCCCTTTTAAATTAGAGGACAGGGCAGGATTCATCTCCAGCTAAATATACGTGACTTGACTCATTTTTAGATCTAGCACTATTTGTGATATCCACAGGCATGTAAGACATAACACACTGCAGGAAGAGGACTTTCAAAAGATGTGTGACTCTTCTGACAGGAAATTAGATTATCCTAGAGCATCACAAATGGCAACAGACATTAAAGTTAAGGCAAAGGGATTATCCCACAAGTTCCAGACTTATTCAGCTTAATTTCATAATCTCACATGCACATGTAAAACACATTTCACATGTATTTCACATGCATTTCTAAACTCCCTTTAAAATCAATAACAATCTGGTCAAGGTAGTCAGCAGCACTTAGAGAAAAAGGTAATTGAAAACACGTGAGATGAATCCCTGCTTAGATTAATGACTATTGAATAGGGTCTCACATGAGTAGCTCATAGATATTTATTGCCATTAAAGACGTTCTAGGGTGTCTTCCTCGGCCTCCAGTTGCCATCCCAGGCAGACAAAAGATCACTACCCTCCTGCATCTGCTGTGTTTGGATCTCTTGGATATCCTCAGGCATCTCAAGTACTACAAGACAAATACATTTCATCAACTGATTGAGGCCTTTTCTAGGAGTACAAAACCAGAGCTATACTCCAGTCCTGGTAAGGTTTGCACTAGGTACATCTCTAAGCACATCCCTTATGGAATTGTTCCTACTCACACTCTAGAAATTACTGGAGCTCTTTGTGCCACAGCATTCCACTGGGATAAAAATGCTTATTTCCTATAGTCCTAGAAGCCTTTCAGGGTATGGATGGATACCACCTCAACTTTCATTTGGCCCAAGTTCCCACTGTAGCCAGTGGAGAGAAATTAGCATTTCTACAGCATGAGTCATCTGGGCTGTTTAGAGGTCCACCTAGAGATGAGATGAATTTTAGCAAAGAAGTGCTTGTTTCTTCAAAGGGAAAAGAAAGAGAAACTAGATTATTATCTCAGATCTAAATATCAAAGCTTTAGAGATCTAATATTTTTTATGATTAATACAACCTTTACTGTCCAAAGTACAGTCTTGCCATACAGAATTAAACACATATCTGTGAAACTGTTAAGTCAGTGCTATACTTCTCCACAACTCTAATTGTTGGGTCTCTAATTTCTTTTAGGGCTTATCATCTTTTAACAGTGCATAATTTCTTGGATTAAAATTACCCAAATACTACACTGGAGAGGAATTCAGGATGCCAGTTCTCCCAGAGGAAGACCAGGAGGAAGGAAAGAAACCTCTGTTTGTACTTTACAAAGCAGCTGGTTTTCCTCCATGCTGCAAGCGTATATGTCTGACTCTGAAAAGTGATTGTTCCAAAGACTGGCAATCATATCTGCAGTCCTGAAAAATCCCAAAGAATCTCCATCATGGGATCCACCTGGAATTTTCCTTTTACTTGAATTTTACTTTTTACTCCCAGCACTTCGCTGTGGATTGCTTAGGTTAAAAGCAGTGGTGAACAGCAGCATTGCTCTCTGACACATGAAAGGCTGTTCTGCCTTCAGCATACATCTATAATCCTCATTAATGTCAGTGGAAGTCATGGATGCAAAACTGGACATTTTGGAAGGCACCACTGGGACCAATCTTGAAAGGGATGAGATGTGGGAAGACAAGAGTCACTCACAGAGGCAGGAGGAGCTTCAGGAGACAAATATTAATTGCCCATTATATGCCTATTTTCATGTTGATCTGCATTTCCTGAGCATAAGCCTGTGAAATACAAGGCTGTTTAAATATCAGAGTGCTGAGAGCACTCAGCAGCTTGCAGAATTGAACCATCTGATTTTTCTGTGTGTCTGCTACATAGCATATGACTGCAAGCATGGGTTTGTTTGGTTTTCAGAAACTATGTGTATGGAAAATAATTGTAAAGTGTTTTTTCTCTCTCTTAAGACTAACTTGCTGTCTAAACCTGGCACATATTATTATTCCCTAGTCCAACATGCAAGCACATATGTAACATTTATAAAAATAATGCTTGAAAATATCTACCCTCACTAGACGTTTGCCCCCAAACATCTTTAGCACATTCCAAAATGTAAATAGTCTGCATCTATACATTGTGTCAGTTGTAAATCAACCAGGTAAACATATAACCTCACACTTGCAGGTATAGGAAACAGCTTTGCTTTCTCTTCTGCTGTCAGTGAGGCTGTTCCTGCTGCCACCCCAGCAGCTGCTGGCATTGATATTGGTGCTTCTGCTGTTACTGAATCCACTGTGCCCTGTGTTACTGCCCCTGTGCTGCATAGGTCAAACAATGCAAGTTATCCTTTCATTAGATAATCTAATATGCATTTTCTAACTTCTGAGAGGTTAATTTTCTTTTAGTGTTTCAAAATATCTAACACTTTATAATCAGATTAACACCATCCCTAGGCAAACAAATATGAAAATTACATTTTGTTTGTCAGGGCAGAGTTCCCAGCTCATAGTTATTGTAACTCCACTTACATGGTCACATCTGTGGTACTTAAATTTTTTGCTCAGCAAGAAAGCTGAAGTAGAACAGAGTGTAACCTCATGCAAAAAAAAATCAGGTAATGAAAAATCTAATTCTTGGAGTCAAGGTAGTATTAGCAAACCCTGGGTCTTTCCTGTTTCTCTCTCTAAATTTTTATATGACTGGAATTCAAGGAATTTGGATTAAACTTCCTCCAGGATCTCCTAACATCTGCTAGCTTGGTTGCAGCACCAGCTCCAAGAATGTGCAGGCTCTCACAGCCTGACTTGTGAATGCACACTGCAAATTTAGAGAACAGATGCAGAGAGGAAGCCTTTGACCTCCCTGCTCCTAAATTCTGCTCCTAAATTCTGCTCCTAAAATTCAGCAAATCTGAAGTCTTAAAAACTTGTCAGACTTGTAATGTCTTCAAGATGGTCAGTTCAGTGAGAGTGTAGAGTGCAAGCCCTCTGTTTATTCCAAATGTGCATATTTCTGCTTCGTAAATCCCATGCCAAAAAATTGACACCATTTGATCAGGGAATTGATTGTAAAATCATTTTGTGGTCATACCTGAAATAGCCCCTTTTATATTGGTCTCTTTTGCACTTCTACCACAGCAGAGACAATAAAAATAGGAGACTGTATTGTCTTGCCCATCCATAAAGGATCTGGAGGAAATCCTAATTCATACAAGACAGAAGAGCAAAGCAATCCATAGGTTTCTTTCCTTTCACGGGAATGCCAGAATACACTGAGCAATGCTTCTTTTCCAACTCAAAATCAATGAATTCAGCAGTTACTGAGGATCTCTAGTTGAATTAGCAAGCCCTGTGAGCAGGCAGGATTGCCAGCTCAGATTCAGCATAGCATGAGGATGGCTCAATCCTACTGTAGATAGAAGTCCAAAGGTTAAAAAAAATGTGGTTTCATCAGTCCTAGTCATAGACTTTGGAGCCAAAACCCACAAAGCCCAGCTTTCCCTTCCTTCTCCTGGCTTTTCCCTCTAAAATGCTGTTACTTTTACCTGTGCATTCACAAGCAAGGACAGCCTGCACACTGTCAGCCTGAGTTACCTTGGCTGCTCTGCAGTCTGACACAGTTTGTTGCCCCAGGTGGTCACTCCTGCTGCCTACAGCTGGGCTTTGCTGTCCAAAGGGGCTGTATAGCACTTTGTGTTCAAAACAGAATGTTTGACATGTCATCAGCCTTTAGCAATGACTGTGATTGTGTGTGGATCTGAGACCCTTGAGCAGGAAGCTCTTAGCACCCTTCAACAGAATGGTTTTTCTATTTGCACAAAAGAGGTCACATCAATTTACAGTGATTCCAACACAAAAAGAGGGCTCTACCACAATAGGATGGCCACAAGGGATGAAGCACCTCTCCTATGAACACATGCTGAGACAGCTGGGGTTCTTCAGCCTGGAAAAGAGAAGGCATTGGGGAGATTTCATTGCAGCTTTTCAGTACCTTATAGGGGCTTATATAAATGAGGGGGAGGGACTTTTTATACAGACAGTTACAGGACAAAAGTTAATGGTTTTGAATTGAGAGAGAAAAGGTTTAGATTAGATGCTGGGAAGAAACGCTTCCCTGTGAGGATGGTGAGGCCCTGGCACAGGTTGCCCAGAGAAGCTGTGGATGTCTCATCCCTGGAAGTGTTCAAGGCCAAGTTGGGTGGAGCTTGGAGCAATCTGGTCCAGTAAATGGCATCCTTGCCCATGGCAGAGGGGTTGAAGCAAAATAATCTTTCAAGTTCCCTTCTAATCCAAACCTTTCTGTGATTCTAAGAGCCTTAATTGTTTGCAGATGCTATTTTTCAGGGGGAATAACAGCACTGGGATAGATGCAGAACATTAGAAATGTATATGGTTGCTAGAAGGTTAATTCAGTAGCTCATAGAGCTATTCCTCCATGCCAGGAGAGCACAAGGTTTCCCACAAGTCCTGTGTGATACTTGCCAGCCCTATTATAATGCCTGACATAGCCCAGTTTATTGCAAATTACACTGGAGTCCTAAGCATGGACAGAAGAGGCATGAAAATACCTTCATAACTGGGCACTAATTTTAAAATGTACTTGCAAGAAGTGTCTATTCCTTGCAGATCTAAACACAGAAACTACATGCTAATATTTCTCAGGCCCTCCTGTCCTGCTTTCCTTCTCTTTTCAAAGATTTAGTGTTAAGTGTTTGCGCTATCTCAAATGCAACAATCACGGTGCTAAAACACCTCCATGAACAATCTCAAAGCTCTTTTTTGATAGGATTTAATTTTCCCAGTCTCAATGGATCAGTTTCCAAATTCTTCACAAGGAATGCCAGCTTCTTGAATCAGAGAAAAAAAAAAAAAAGAGTAGCTGAACAATCTCCCTTTAATCTGAAGTTAGCTGAATCCTCTTTTCCTCTTGTTCTCTTTCAATTGGGCAGGGGCACCTGCTGTCAAAATCCCATAAATCAACAAAGTCCCTAGAAAACAGCCTTTACAATAGGTCTCTGTGCCCATGAGAACTTCAGCATGGCTGCAGAGGCTATTTATACACTGAGAGTCATCTCCCCCTTGTTCTCAGATAGACTCTAAAGTGTCCTGCCATGTCATGTTACCACCACAGAAATCACCTCTGCAGCTAACAATAATTAATGAAACCACACAGGGTAAGATTCATCTCAGCTATTTTTGGTCATCTAAAGATTAGGCTTCTCTGTTAAGAAAGAAAAGCCTGTCCCTGCAGCCCTCATATTCATTTTCTAAAGAAAATTCATGTCACCTAACATCAATACAGACTGACATGCCCTCTGGACAAACTTCTCTTTCTCCTCTTACTGTCTAAGAGACAAACTTAGATGCTAAACTTTTAAAAAGTATGAGATAAAAGAAACGAACCACAAAAAGTTTGACAATTTTTGAATTTTTGGCTCAGACGACCAAGTTTGTCACTCAACTGAACTCCTAAAAAGAAAGATAGAATTATAATGTTATTTATTTCATCTCACTTTAGATATCTAATATTGAAAGCAGTTCATATCCTCTTGCCATCAGAGATAAAGAAATGCTTTAATCATCCCAAGGCATGATGGCTGATTTTCTTGTGTGTATTAACCAAGGAAAGCATTGGGAAACATAGTTACATTTGTCCCTTTTAGTTGTATGAAGTAGAGAAAACAAGTCCTCCCTCTTGCGACTTCCCTGCAGTGTCTTATCTTATGTACACTATACATTTCCACAATGTATGTTTGTAGATAAAGTGATACCTTCTTAGTACTGTTACAAATTTTTTCCCAATTTTCTCTTGATAGGAAGAAGTTCACTATTTGCCAGCAAAAAGTCCATTGCTGATCTGCTGTATACTTCGTTTATTCCAACCATCAGCTTGCTTTGAGAAAAAAAATTCTCTAAATACTAGAACCAGTATGTTTATTCTTGATAGATCATGCCCAAATAATACAGATATTAATTCGCTGATTAATTTATGTGCGCTGAGTTTATAATTTTAATTATCCCTAGCAGCTGCACCATATGGTTGAATGTTGGGACATTCTAAGTCTTGACATGACCAAAGATTGACCAATCTCCAGTTTCTAAACGTGTTTACATGTTAGAAAGCATATATCCCAACAGAGAAAAGCAATATCTTCCAAATAAACGAGCAAGATGGAAAGTACAGTCATGTCATTTCTAAGTGATGCATTGCTCACTGTCACCATTTCAGGAACAACAAGCCTGATTTGAAAGTGAATGTCCTCTATCCCTCCTCAGTGAAAGAAAATCAATTTGTCTGTGTCCGCTCCTAATTAATTGTTCTCAGGAGGATCTGGAACATAATCCACTTTGAGGCTTGGTTTTCTTTCCCTTCCTTCCTTACACTTTCCCAACTTGTTCTTATTTTCCCCACTTGTTCTTAGTTGTACGGCTACAGGACTAAGGCAACGTGACAAATACATCAATGCTGCTATTAACTAGCAATGCCACTGTTTAGGAGTCTTAATAACTTCCAACACATTAGGAATAAAACTCCAGCCCTTACCATCCCTGGTGTATTTTGTCCATATGTCAACTTCTTTCTGCTTTTCAACTCATGGGGGATTTCTTACCATAACCAGCCTCTCTTGCCAACACTGAAGCATTTGGGCTCAAATATAATGCACTTGGACTGTAAAGAAATATGCAGGAGACAGATGGCAGGAGATGAGATTTTATTACTGTGATGTTTCTCTTTTTAGATGAAATCCCAGAATACATACTGTTGAAATCACCCTGCCATTTGTGCTTAAAGAGAAGGAACAACCACGAGACGGCACATTGAAGGAGGTAGTTTTTACATGGCAAAACACATGGCACTTCCAAATACTGTCCCATGAAATGCATAAAAATGGGTTTAAATCAGACTAATCAAGAGTTCAAGTATCTTAGTGAGAGAAAGACTAGAAGAAGACAAGGCTAACATGCCCTGTTACAGAGCAGCCTGAAAAGGGAAATGCTGTCACTAGTTTTGATTTTCATTCTCTCCACAAACCAGGACTACAGAAATGCACACTGCTGTTTATACAGAGAGTGTGTCAGCAGAGAAAGGAGAGAGAGCACAATGTGGGAACATCTGTTCCGAGAAACAGGTTGAAAATAGCCATGTAATAGCATGACAGAAACATCTGCGCAGTATGCACACTACCATGGGCAGAGCGTCAGGAGGGACAAGGATGAAAACAAGTCTGTGAGCAGTAGGTCAGGAAGAGGCTCACTGGCAGGCAGGAAATGCTTCACTAATCCTTTTTACTTATTGCAGCTCCATTATTATTTAAAAAGTAAGAGTACAGAAGGAGACGGAACTTCCTGTGATATGGGCAGATGCTACAAGAAGGGGTGCATTGCATATCCGATGACCCAAGGAGTGTTAAGGAAATGTGCTGAACAGAAATCATAATTAAGAGACAAGCAGCAAGCTAAATATAATATTAGTCAGAGCTACTGTGCCATGTGTTAACCAATACTGTATTTTTCCCCTTTTGAGAAGAGGAGTAATGGATTATACCATATCCGTTCAAATATAACGCACTGTCGAAGTTCTGTTTCTGATGGAGTGAGGACATGGAATAGAGTTGTTAAGTTTTCTCCTTAGACATTCCAATGTATATGTAGCAGGCTGCAAAAAAAAAAAAAAAAAAAATGGACAAGTCTTCAAGCAGCAAATTTTCCGAGTGTAATCTTCACTTCGGCCATCAGCAAGCTAAACTCTTGACCTTCAGGCTTCAGGCATGGTTCCTCTTGCCATCACAAAAATCTGATTTGCTTAAAGGAAGAAGGAAAGCATCTAGTTCATCATACTTTGAAATGGTCCTGCAACAAAATCATCCATACCTGCCTTTACACATAGGTGGAGAAGGCAGAGTGAACACATTTCTGAAGTCAGAAGTACTTTTGAATTCTTCCTGAACAGCACACGCATCACCCCCCTTATAAATATGCAAATACCATCTATGCAAATCCAGCACTTTTCTGCACATATCTGTAGCACAGCCCACTCATTTCTCAAGTCTTAGACAATATGAGGATCTGTGTAAACTTCAATATCATTCTGGTCGTTTTCCCAAGAATGTCAAACCATGGGGAATTCCAGTATCTGTGCTGTACTTGTGAAATGACATTCAATAGGTTTCCCTCCTTTACTAGTGATACTTTTGCTAATCGTTTGCTGTAACTTAAAATAATTCTGTAAGGCATAAAGCCAACACTTTATAATCTCACTGCTGAAAAAAAATGATGGATCAATAAGAGTAGAAAAATAACACTGTTCTGAACATGCGAAGAAAAGTAATGCCTGTTTCATACTGACAATTGGGGTTGATGGGGCTACCTTTGGTGAAGGGAAGATGTTATGACATGGAAAAAGCATTGCAAACCACAGTCATTCAAAGTGGTTGATGACATTTTTATAACAAAGTTATCGGCCATCACTGAAGACCCAATAAAAAAATGACTATTTTAAGAATCTTTTCTGACTCTATGTTCCCCAAATGTCTTTGACTTTCTTACTTACAAGGTTAGGCTGACCTAAAATGGTGCTGCATCCAACAGGCAGCATTGCCAGCAGTGTGTCAGGGATGGCTAGCAAAGAAGGAAAGTTTTCTGTGTGCACTCACATGAGAGTGCTAATCAAGAAAATGGCTGTGAAAAAGCTGAAAAATTTCTAGGTATGAAAGAACTGGTGACCAAAAGCTGTGCCAGCAAGATTACTGTCATTTCTTCACACTTTCTTTCATTCAGATCACAATCTTCCTCCTGCACCTCTTCTTCTTCGGGACAGAAACTCTGAGCCTCCATATCTAACATCAGAGAAAGAAAAAGAACGAAACGTCTGAAGAAATCCTAACTGTTTTGATCAGTCATTAAGAAAAACAAAAGTTTTCTGCCTGGAGACTGAGCTTTTACAAATGCTTGTCACCAACCAAGGAAAATTAAATTATTATGGCTTACTCTGGTTTTGATTGTTGAGGGTTTTTTCTCTAATAGTCACAAATTGACCAAATTCTTCAATTAGCAAATAGAACAAACAGATACAGAGAATTCATAGCTAAATAAATGGGAGAAAAATTGCAAATAAAAAGGTAGATAAAGCAGTAAGGTAGAGGGAAAGAAATGAGTAACAGGCAGTAGCTCTCAGATATGTTGTGCAGCTTTACTCTTTTCCATTGTGCATTAATGCAATGCTAAGGGAAAGAAATTAAGACCTTTTTAATATAGCTTGATTGGAACAAAAAAGAAGATGGGAGAAACTGATCCATGTATGACATGAGTGAATGAAGCAACAGAAACAGTATAAATATGATTTGGAGGATGGAAGCAACTAAAGGGCAAACAAATATCTAAAAGACCCAGAAGGAGAAACCAATTAAGATAAACATAGACTACCAAAGCTGCTAAACACAGAGTTGTTGACTGATACTGGGCTGACTAGTGTTGCTTGCTGGAGCAGAAGATGATTTCAGGCAGCAAGGCACACCTGAGGATGCTTCAAGTGTGAAGGACAATCTGGATTCTCCCTGAATAACCCAAAAAGGCATGAAGATGAGTAAACAACTGAAGGAAGTTGTTGTAGTTTTATTGAAGTCGGACAAAATCAGATGGGAAATTAATGACATTAATTTTAAGCATATGGTATAAATGATAAACCACTGGAATAAACTATTGCCTCACCATCTGCTGATACTATCAAAAATAAGATTGTATATCTTTCTGGAAAATAAATATTTTACACAACCACGTTACTGAGCTCAAAACAGAAGGAGCTGCAGGAAATCTAAAGTCTCTGAAAATATATGTCATCAGAAGAGTTGTACTAATGGTTTCTTTATCCTAGAAATCTGTAAAGCTTCCCCAGGATTATATTTGGAGTGGTGAAGGGGTGCCAAATAGCACATGAAAAACAAATCATTGATACCAATATGCACAGTGATACAAAACAGACCATAATATTTAAATTTCCTTTATGTGTGTGCACATGCTTAAATGTTTAAATAAGATTTTAAAATTAAAGACATATTTGTGATTCTATATAAACTTTAAAAAAAAAAAAAAGAAAAGTCAGTGTTGTCATGATCTCTGTGGCAAAATGACTGTCATGGTGCCAAATAGTGAGTGATAATGCAAATTATTAGCAAAAGATTAAAATTCCTTAGCATAATATGTCTGAAACATATTACCACATATTCTTGCTTAGATTAGGATTTCACTTCTGGTAGTTTGTATTCTTTGTTAATTAAAATCAAATATCCACAGATGGAAGTTCCTTTACACAACTGACCTGTGTTACATTAGTTGAAATCAAGGCTAACCCATGGCAGATACGGAGCTGAAATCTGTTTTCCCTTCGCCACCAAATGCTACAACTTCTGTGACTGCCCATGACAGCAAACTGTCATCCTTCAAAAATAATACAGGCTCTTCTCACCAGTCACTAAATCCTATGAAAGGTGTAATTCCAGAAAGTCAAAACAGTTGACAAAACCAATACAAAAACTAGAGTTATTTCCAGTCTTGTTTACTCAGCATTGCTCAAGCCTCTACAGTCTCAACAGGCAGGAGCAATGTTATATGAAAGGTTAGAAATTAGATATGGTTCTGTCTGTGCTGGTCACCCTGCCTCCTCATAGAGAGAGCAGAGAGAAACAAACACTTTAAGAATGAGCTTCTTCCTGGTTTGTTGTTTTTCTCTATAATAGGGCAGATGAAAGTGCCTGATTCATTTAGGGGGACACAAGAACGGAAAGTACAGCATGGATTTCTCATATTAAGAGGGATGTATATCCCCTCTGTTCCTCTCTGGAAGAGCAGAGTTCTGAGTACTTTAGGAGTTTTCTAATCATTATGTATAAATGGACATATGACATACAGCTCACTTGGATTAAAGCATTGTCAAAATTTTTTAGTATTTTAACTGCAGTAAGTATCTTGAGTTACAGCCTAGAAACTTTAAGCAGATTGCAGCAGCTTAAATGAAGGACTATTTTAGATATTTTGGGAAATCTTAGACATCTGTAGATGTATGGAAGATCCAAGTCAGTGTCTGCAGGATCCTTCCGCCTTAAGGTCAAGCATAACCCATGGAGTCAAAGATGGCTGTGATCTGAATGCTGAATTCTTGTTACTCCCTCGATTTCAACCACTTTGCTTTAAGGAACACAAATTGGCACCATAATTTCACTTGCTGTATAGACCAAGTTGAGTTATCAATAGCAAGGGAACCAGGAGCTGAAGGCTGTGATCTTTGCAGTTCCCTTCCAAATCAGATTATTTGAGGATTCTATGACTCAAGCAGGTTGTCTCTCAGTGCTAGTAGGTAAGGATGATTCCCCCAATCCATTCTGGTGAAAATTTTGCACCTCATCCAAAAGTGTTTCACTATCAGCTTTCTCTTTACTTGCAAAGTTAGCTACATAAATATTATTGAATTTTTCATAATGTTTTAAAATGAAAATAGATTTTTTTTTTTAAACATAGGGAGTCCCATCTACTTCAAAGGATATGAAAAAGTTTTCAAGGTAAATCATTATAGTCTCAGCCACAATTCTTCATATATTTCACATATAAAAAATTCTTTGTTTTCCCATTAAAAATTCTGACTTATTTAATTTGGTCTAATATGCAAATGAGTATTTCCCATTATACTGGTCTTTTATTCTCTTTTATCTTAAAATCTTAACATTTACAAACATATTGTATTGAACATTTATTTTATACTAAATTTAATTAATAGAAACTATTCACAGTCTTTTGAAATACATTCCACGTTGATTGAAATAATTAGTGTAGGGCTACTCAATATTTACTTTAGATATGAATCTAGAGGGATTTGATAAAATTAATTAGGAGGAACTAATTATAGTTAGGATATGAGTTAGGGTTTAATAAATATAATTACAGAGTAAAAATGATGGATTCTTAATTAATAGATACTAGTTGCCAAACATTGAAGAGAGATTATCATATTTCTTTGCAGGACATGCTGTTCAGCACACCTTCAGCTCCTGAGGAAATAGTGACATGTAAAATGTTTAGGGAGGGGTCTGAGACGGAGTTAAAAACAGATAAACTAATTTGTTCCTATTTTGCAGTGGAGGTATCAGATCAATTCATGAAAGCTGCCTTCTGAACAGGGATACCTTCCTGCTTGTGGTATGTTGGCAAGTGGCACAGTCACAGTGGCTACACAGCAGAATTCTAGAGGTATTTAGGCATCTAATGGTGACAGTAGGCTCCTGGTGGGATTTTGGTATTACTTAGCTGTTTATAAACATTCAGCTTAACACCTGATCTCTTCTTAAATGTGCCTAACCCTTTCTAACTGCTTAGCTCTCTTCATTTTGTCTGTGCCTAGCTATCCTACCTAAAAAAAGATGGGGAAAATAATGTTTTCAGTCTTAAAAAAAATGTTGGGTTATAACTTGTTCTAAGGCATGAAGTAGTCAACTAGTGGAGTATTAGAGGCTCTATAAACATAATGATAAATTGGTGGAAGAATTGCTGTCTGTTTTAAGGCAGAAAGCTGGCCATGTTTTAAATTAACTTTCTGCATTTGGATTCTTCCTCCTGCTAGGGTTCATTACACTCTAGGACTTTTTAACGTGTGTCTACATAGCAATCCAGACATGCAGTTGCTGTATCAGAGACTGATATTTGACCTGTGTGATAGTACACCAGAGGAGGGATGGGAGTGAGTGGACACATATCTTATAGTTTCAAAATCTGAAGGGCAGATTCATAAATTGCAGTTACTGACCAATGGTAAAAGAGGGGAAGAAGCTAGTTATTATTTGCAGTTGAAGAAAGCTGGGCTGTGATATCCTGTGATGTTCTCTTACCCTGTCCTAAAGCATTATTTAAACAACACTCACCAGTTCAGCCTAAGTCATAAATCATCTTTACTCACAAGAACTTAATTTTGTCCTTGCATAACTTCAGGACTTTCTGAGTAAGTGTGAAATTTACTCAGGAAGCAATGAAATTAGGTATGGACAAAAAAAAAGAAATATATTTTATTATGGACAGCTGTTCTGTCAAGAACTGAAATTTCTGCGCATTGTACTTTTAAGATTTCATGGAGAAACTTAATTAAAGATGGGGTGTTTTGCCCTGGCACATTTTCTCTATTCATCTCACTTGAAAACTCTTCAAGTTACTCCAAAACAAGTAGGCTGGACCAGGTGCTCCAAAGAGACCCATTCCAACATGATTGATGCTGTGATTCTGTGACCAACCACAACCCAAGAACAGCAACCATCTCTTTCTAGAACAGAAAAGACCATTGCATTTTCAGCAATATTAGGCAATATTTATTTTCCAGTTTGCCCCTTTCAGAGCACAACTAAATACCCTGATTGTAAGAGCTAACAGCTACTTGCTGCTCACACACACTTTGTGCCTGGGTGTTGATCTGGAAAGCCTTATAGTTTAACTGCACAGGTAATTTCTTAGCTTCTAGCAAGGCTCCCAACTTCTCATACAAATATTTCGATAGAAGAAACTTTGAATACCATATTTTTGCCATTGTAAAAAATTTCTAGCAGTTTGGTATTATTTTGCTGACATCAGCTGCATATCCAGCTGGTGCAAGGGTACAACTTCTTCACAGCAGCTCACTGAACCAGAAGTTGATCTGTTTGCCAAGTATCCCATAGTGAGTCAGATGAGAAAAGCATGAGATCAAGCCAAAAAAAGGGAAGTTATTGAATCATAATATCACCCACACATTGCTTACCAGTCAAGTCACCTCACACCTGCTGTTTAATGCTTATTTAAGTAAGGCTCTATCACTTAGATTAAATTTTCTTCTACATTCTTTTAAGTATGACTGTAAAATATGAGAATTTAAAATTCATTCACTCCAAAAAACCTTATTTTCTTCTAAGTTCAATGTGACATTAAAAAAAATACTCAAAACACAATAAACCCTCAACAATTCATACCTGCTATAAGCATTAAACTGTACTAAGTTTATTAAATTCATTAAAAATAATTTAATTATATTAAATTATTTTATATGTCATTTGAACAACAAAAAGAATGGTAAATAAGTCTTTCCATTTGTCAGTGTCTTGACGAAGTACTACTGAGCTTCTACTGGACCCAACAACAAAATTCCCCACAGTGCTCCAAAGACTGGATGGCAGCAGACGCTGAAGAGCAGAAGTACAAGATGTAATGATCAAAGATTCTTTTCTTTTTCCAGCCCCCATCTGATTCAAACTGACAGATGAAATTATCTCTAATCCCTCTAATCCTTCCTGGGGAACTGTGGAAATGAGGCTAGGTAGCCTCATCTCCAGCAGCAACAGTGGGAAATCCAGGAATCAGGAGACCCTTGGTCACTGTGTCCCAATTTAAACACCAGAAATTGCCTCTTTCATGGCTACAGTGTAGACAGAAACTCATAGGCAGTAAAAATTACTTTTATGCATAAAGCTTCACTCTTTCATATGTAGATGGTCATCTCTCCTGAAGGGCTGCAATTTGTGGCTTCACAGGATCTAACTTTCCAAGAAACTCAAAGAGGTATATTCATTATTGACAGTGATGGAAACAGATAGGAGAAGTGCAGGGATAATGAGTAAACAGAAAGAAACAAGTTGTTAATAGGAATGTAGTCCAAGTTTCTAGATGATTCCTCCATTTTTATCTTAATAAAAACAAAAAACTAAAAAGTTTGTGAGATTACTCAGCTTTTTAAATGGATACAGAGCAGAACACATCATTTATTCACTTCTTTTTTCTCTGCCCCCTTAAAGGAGCTGTCACAGTGGCAGGGGAGAGACAGTGATATTTCATATGCTTGCAGTAAAATGAATTTTAAATATGTAAATACAGGATGGGAATAAATGCCAAACTGTGACTGTAAACTGCAGCTCTCTCCTACAGCCTACCTAGAAAGCAGCAGTAATAGACCCTTGAGCAATTTCTTTCTATCTTGCTTCTTCACTGCTAAGCAACACTGACAGACACATCACTGCAAGTTTGTCTCTTTATCCACCAGTAGTACACACCTTAAAGGAGACCTCTAAAGTCTGAAGAGAGAAAGAGTCTCCTCCACCCACTCTTCTTTCTGCTGTCATTATCACACCATAGTTTACTGCTTCTCAGAGTTGCCTCTCTCCATCTCCTCCTCACAAGGTGATCTCGCACAAAAGTGTGTAGCAAAAAGATACTGGCACCATGGGGAAAACTTGTCAAGTGTTCCCTCCACGTTTCCCCTTTGTGGGCGAAATCTTGGCAGTGAGCAGACAGTGCTCCTCTCTGTGCATAACATGCATCCTCTTGTGCAAAATTCAAAGCATATTCAAGATAAATGCTGAAATATTCAGCTGAAAACAAGGTCAGATAAACATCCAGGTAAGGGAAAAACATGTGTGACCCTATGATTAAATAAGAGCTATAGGGACAAAACTTTCCATTTTTTCCTCTTGGTTCACTTACGACATGTTTATAACCATTAGCTAAGTAATTAACTGCACCTTCCTCCTTTATCTGTAGAATTGAATTTATGTGTTATTATATACAGCTGCAGCATTTCCAGGAAAACAGATCTGTCTTCAAACTCAACAGAGACAGTTCCAGTTTGAACCAGGATTCATTCCACAGTGTAATCTCGGTTCAGTGGTAGAGAAGATGTCCTGCTGGGACAAAGCAAGGGCTCTATGTCACAGCTTCCCTTCTACTGAGAGCCAGCCTGTTTCAGGCAGCAAAGATCAGCAAGGATCTGTGAAGTCCAGGAAGTAAGAGATTCAGTCATTGGTTTAAGAGTTTCAGTATGACCGCCCTGAGCTACCTCTTTGGCAAAATAATTGATGCTGCAGCTGGTAAAGGACATTTAAATTGCTGTTTGTTAGTGCTGTTTGTTATGCTATTTACCAAAGTGGCATTTTGTGGCATTACACTCCATTTTTTTGTTTTTATTTTTTATTATTTTCCTGACCTAGTTTAAAAAAATTAAGAAGTTTTTGCAGGGAGCACCTGCCTTATCTCCTTTTCTATCTGTTCTGATCACACCCCAGTTTCTATTAAAACTCTTCTTGGCCTGTGCTTCTAAGCCCATGAGAGGGTTTGTAAACATTATTTCCCACAATCCTCTCAATATGTTTTCCACCATTAACCCACATTGATCAGCAGTTCCCAGAAATATTATGTCTACTGTTGATTAAGACATCACATCCTCCTGTCTATACCACTGTCACTTCTTTACAATTACACTGCTAAACTGGCCATACCCACATTGAGATTAAGAGCTTAGCAGGAATGGACATTTCATCTAGAAAATAAGAATGGTCAGAGTTACAATCAATAGTCTGTCCCACACTTGTCAGTACAGCAGACTAGGATGTTCAGGTGTACCAGTCCTCACAGCCAAGAAAATGATGTGACAAGGTAGATTCGTTTCCCACATCTTAATGACTGACTACCTGCTTCTGACTGGACTTATTAAATGCAATTCCTTGTGTCAGCTTGGAGCAGAGCTTGAACCCTTCTACGTGGAAGGGCAGAAAAATCTGTGACAATTACTTTCCTACTCTAACTTGGATTTTTCTTACAAGTTATTAAGATCATAAATGCAACTTTTGCTGATAATTGAAATCCTAATTCAACTGTTCACAGTCTTAGACTACCATAAACTAAGTAGAAATGTGTCCTGAGGAAAACTGATGTCTAGCTGTCTTTTGTCTGTATCGTGGCTTCTTGGTGGAAACACTTGGCTCTGGATATTGTCAGAGTTTGCTGAACTTACCTCTATTTTTATTTCATGACTGAAAAGTGCATTTGTGCTCACTTGGAAGGATAGTGGTTAATTTGAAACAGTGTAATGATTCAAAGCAAGGGGAAGATTATTAAAAGGACTAACCTTGCCAGTCTGAATGTGTACCTGACCCATCTCTCTCCTGTTACCACAGGATTTATCCTAGAGGTATCTAGTATGACTTCTGTTGTCTTTCAGGCTTTTTTTAAGGAAGAATTTTCATTTTAAAGAGGTTATGAAGATATAGACACCTATTAGGGAAATTGGCTTTGATGTGGATATTTTCCACTTTTTTATTTGGACTGAAAGATCAATTTTCAGAATAAAAGAAAGAAAAAAATCCACTTGTCTGCTGTGAGAGCAGCAAACTCCCCCAGCTTTTGCACCTTGACAGAATTATTTTTACTTTTCAGGTAACTAATCCTACATCCTTTCTAAAACTGCTGTTCTTAATGCTTGACTTCTTATCTCAAGGATTAAAGGCCATTGCTGTTTAGAAGATATCTTGGTTTTCCCTCTCTGTTCAGTAACAAGGTGGAATAGGAAATAAAACCCGCCTCCCTAACCATTAGCTCTCCCAGCCTTTAGGGGAAATTCTCTGGGCTTAAACGCTCTCAAAAACTTTTGGGATGGCTTTTTACAACTCTGCTAGACACTCTCTGAAAAATAAGTACTTTTTAAAATGACAGGGAAAAGCAAAACCAGTTCTATTTGTTAATGCTTCAGCTTCTGGCCTTAGAGTCCCACTCAATAAGAGGGGTTGTATTCACATGAAGTTCCTTGGCTTCACAGGGGAAGTCTTTGTTACAGTCTCTAGATTTGTCACTTGAGAAACAAAATGTATGACATCTGGTATGATTAAATATAGAAATTCCTCAGCTGGACCATTGAAGTCAGCCATGGGGGCTTCAGATGGAATGAATACTCATTTGTATTCCCCAGGACAGAGCTGGGCAGCAAGACGTGTCACAAGAGCCTGCAAATTTAATGTAATATTCACAGCAGTTGCCTTTTCTTAACCTAAATCCTCATTCCTATAGAAACCAGCAGTGTGAAATCCTAGATTCCTTTCTGTTGTGTGTGTCTGTGAGTTTCAGTTTCAGTTCTCTAGATACAGAGAATCTTGTAAATGTGGCACAGGTGCACAGTGCAGAGGATGCACAATAGGACAAGTAATAAGATGCTTTATTCTATAATACAATTCCAGGGTTCCCAATTCTCATTTCCCAAATAGTGAGATTGCTACTACTGGATTTTCTCTTATATTTGAAAATTGGGCTTGTTGCCAACACAGTGCTTTAGGTGGTCTTCTGTTGAAGGATAATATTTAAATTAATATGGTCTTGAATACATATGGAGATTATTTACTCAAAATTTTTCTTGGTCCAGTGTTTGGGGAAAAAGTAAGAACACTTAGAGAGAATGGTTGCTCACCCTGCCAGTTAAAACCCACAGACAAATGTAATATATGAAAAAGGAAACAGTTACATGAAGCAGCAGGACAACATATGCACCAAGTCCTTCTTAGCCTTCATTTTTCTGTTATCTTCATTATCACTTTGCTACTGTGACAGAACTGAAGACACTGAAAGAACTGAGAAAATGCAATCTCATATTTCATTCAGCACCCAAGAGGGAATGATATATTTTTCATTTTACATTAAGGAATTCTGCTGGATTGTGAGCAGCAATACCAGCCTATAGGCAATAAAACCTGAGATGAGACTCTCATTATCATACCAAACTCAGATACCCACCTGTGTACAACAGGCTCCATTCTATCCCTCAACACTAACCTGTTCAAACTCTCCAGTTTATTCAAGAGACCCACAAATGGGTTCATAGATCTGACAAGGAACCTGCTGGAGGAGATTTGCATCCTTTTGAAGCAGCAGAAAGCTGCCAGGGGATACAGTATAGCTTTTCAAAAGGTATTAGACATCTATGTTTAGGAAACTGAATCAAGATCATTATATAAGCTCCCATTATCATTAATGGAGATGCAATCAATGCAATCTATAAAGACCAGGGAGCTGGAGAGACTCTGTGATTGGTATTGACAAGGTCTCCATTGATTGTAACAGGATCATAGACACCTAGTGTAACAGTAGACATCTGTGCTAGATAACAAAATTTAGATTTCTTAGTTTTAAACTGAACCAAACACCCTATCAACTTCATTTAGAGATTAAGAGTAGAAATAAATGTTTCTTGAAAGTTAGAAGCAGTTTCAAATTAGGTAATAAATGAGAAAATGTCACTGTGCAATGAGAATGTGATTATATTTTTAGAAGAATTTAATGAAAGTAGGGAAGAATATAAGGATAGTCTCACTTGGAAAAATCCAAGATCTGTACAGCCCAATATCCCATCTCTCATAGTGGCCATGAGCAGATGTCAAGGGAAATGTAAAAACAGGGTAAACATGGCATTACCAGGATGCTCAGTATTGTTGTGATCAGAACTCCATTTTAAATATATCTTTAATTGACAATATAGATGCAAGTCATAGGTAGACATCTATATCATTTCCCAATAAGAATTTGAAGCTCACAGATTTTGAAGATTAGTCTTACCTCTCATTTGACAATTATTAAAGAATTTCAAAATTATACATATTTTATAGTAGCTGATAAATTTTATCCTTCTGCCTAGACAATTTAGGTGAAAAGAACGCTATATTATTCAGCAAAGTATGTATTACAAAATCCATCCCCAAATTCTCCTGTATGATTAGCAAAAACTAATTGTGGTTACGGAAGAAACGTCCCTGTGAACTACCAGAATTGTTTAGTCTGCAAAATCAATCTTCCTTTTTAAAATGTGCTTTACCCTCTCTCCTCCTCAACTTCCTTTATTTTGAGAACTTTCAGAAAACAGTCTTGCCACATATTGACAATGATGAGATAGGGGAGCTGATCTGTTCAACTCAATGGGCTGAGGACTTCAGAGATGAACTGCAATAACTGAAGCTTGATCAGTTTATGGGAGGGATTGTGTCTGTGCCAGGGGCGGCAGGGGCTGGAACTGATGATCAGAAAGCCTCCAGTGGTGTGTTCTTCTTTTGGTGAAGCATGGTTAAACACAGGGCTTTTTCTACATTTCTCCTTTCTTTGTTTGTTTGTTTTCTTTGTTTTTAGTTGCCCCTTTTTAAACCGAAAAACACTGAGGAAACAAAATGTCCTGCTTTGCAAAACATATAGTCAAAATTCACACCCAAATGAGGCAAGGAATAAAGATGGGAAAGCCAAAATGGCTGGTATTTAGATATTCTACAGCTATTCTAATAAAGCAACATGTTTATGGCACTGCAACAACAGGGCATTGAATGACCCAGATCCATATTAATGAATTTTTATAACATACCAAACGTGAGAACCTCTGGAAGACACCTAGTGAGACTCACCCCTGTCCTTCTCCGACTCTTGCACTGTGAATTGGACAAGGCAGGTTGCACAAATCATGTCAGAGACTACTGCAATCTTTTGATACTACAGAAAGTCAAATCCCAAGACTTGACCATTGAACACAGTATTGATACAGCCTATTCAAGAAGTCATTGCAAAGCACACACAGTGCAGATGACAGGGATACTCCCAGATGTGTCCCAGTCAATCAAGAATGACAAGGAGTTTCAGCACGGTCTTAGCTGCTGATGTAGCACAGAAGGGCTATGATCTTCCATATGGATTCTCTGTGCTTGTTTCCAGATATTTTCCCTTTCAGGCTTGAGCAACAGGGCTGTTGCAAACTTTAAAACTAACTCATCATCTCTATATGAGTGACAATTAGGACACTTACCATGTGGGTGTAGGCACGAACGTATATCGGTTTTCTTCTTATTTATATTCTTGTCTCTTTCTGTTATAAAATGAATGCCAATGAAACAGCAACTGGGGAATGTTAATGTGGGCACTGAAACATTAACTTCTCTGAGATATATTTGTGATCTTAATTGTAAAGTCTTAAATAACATTGACAAAGCTTTACTCTCTATTGATTCTATTGCTATACTAAACTCTTCATTATGTGAATTTGTGAGTGCTCACAAGAGTCAATCATAATTATGCATGGCCCAATATAATTGAAATCAAAACAATGGATCAATTCATGCTGTAAAGTGTTTCACTTCTACCAATCTCTGTGAGGCAATCAACCAAAAATTAGATCTGCATATTTGTGTTTTATTTATTTAAGTATTAAGCAATAGTTAGCAAACCTCCAGAGGTCCTCTTCTCATTGGTTCACATCAGCAGGTTAATGGCTAACTGATTTTAGATTTTTATCCCCAAAACTCCTAGGAATTATACTCAAAATCACAAAGCCAGACAGTGTTTTCATTAAAAAAAAAAAAAAAACAACAAAAAAAAAAAAACAAAAAAA